>MU616598.1:0-69517 GCA_025201705.1 Dissophora ornata
TTAAAGAATAGGTGGATATGTACTGTTTAATGGTGCACGAGGAGTCCTGGTGCCATGGTTGTTCTTGAAATGTCTTCTTGATTCGAGAGTCGCAAGAATTCGGTCCGCTCCTCCTCGGACATGGACTCAAGCAACTCTCTCAACTCTGCTTCCTCCTCAGTCTCTTCTTCGTTATCTTCCTCGTCCTTGTCGTCACTCATGACCACCACTTCCTCTTCAAAGTCCATGATAGTCTTGACAACAGACTGGCGGGGGTAGGGCTGATAATTATTGATTTGTTGCTGTGGTAAGATCTGATCTGCCCTTTGATACCGCTCCTGGAAGCCAACAGCTCCCTGGCCAATTCGGGAATCCGATGCAGACTCAAATGACATGGTCTTGGCAACTGGGGCGGGTCGAGCGGCATAGGGGATGACGGGCGCGGGAGCAATGGGGTGGTGATCCAGTGGAGCCTCAAAAGAATCTTCGTCATCTCCATCTGCCATCTCGCCATCCTCGCAGTTATCTTCATCATCTTCGTACCTGTTGCGACTCCTCATCACAGATGCAGCGCGTGACAGGAGGCCTCCGTGCATCGAATCCGACTCATAGTCAGAGACTGTGGGACTCGATGGTCGCGTTGGATAGAGACGGAGGTTGGCATCGCCGACCACAGAGGCGTGCTTAAACATGAGATCCATCGAAGTCATATGCGGGATGTTGAAAGGTCGGTTGTTGCTGGCACGGGTATCACGCGCAGAGGCATTGCCGTTTGTAGAGGACGATGCCTCTGCAAAGTCCTCGCCATCTGGGAATGGTTGCACGGGCTCGTCAGCATGAGACTGAGCATTGGGGCTGTTGGCGCGCACAAAAATGATGCTGTCTCTTTTGCGATTAACACTCTTGGGCTCCGAAATAGCAGGCACCGGAGCAGAGACGATCTCGATGGCCACATTCTGGATATCTTGGGTGACCTTGCTCAGAGACAAAGCCACAGCCTTTGCGCGAATGACCTCAATATCCTCAGCGGTCAGGCCTGCCATCTCCAAAAATTCCTGGAACTCCTCGTCACTCAGATAATCAAAGGCTTCCAAGATCTCGGCCTCTTCCATTGTCATCTCCTCGCCCGCACTATGAGTCAATCCACGCTGTGCAATTGCATCCGCCACGGCAGCAGCAGCAGCAGCTTCCTTCTCAGCTTCGGCCTTGGCCAAGGCTGCCTGTTTGGCACGTCGCTCCCTTCGCTTCTGCTTCTTGAGATCTGCCTCGCGCGCTTCTGTGGCCTCCTTGAACGAAAGGCCTTTGGCTTGATAGACCTCAAGTTCCATTCGGAACTTTCTCGAGCGCTCACGACGAAGAGCAGCTGCGGTTGGAAGGGACGGGCGAGATACCGCGTTTGCCGACAAAGGGCTTGATGTCTGTGAAGCATGGTTCCTATTCCTGCGAGCAGTTCGAATCGATTTCGTGGAGATGGCGGCCATGGATGATAAAGACAATGAAGACATATGACTCGAGTCTTGGGCAGCAAGGACTCGCATCTTGTGCATTTGACGCTGCTGAAGCGTTCGCTTGCTGAAACTTGATTTTTTCTTCCTGACAGTGCGAGCGACTGCCAGGAAGCCCTCCAGCTCGCGTTTCTCGACCGCACGTTGACTGATACCAAAGATATCGCCAGGTGAGACCGGATGCAATTTGAGCGAGACCGACCTAGCGATCGTACTTGATCGCGACAAGAGACCTGGACCGGAGAAGATCGATTTAGGCGAGAGCGGCGAAGTTGGCGAGGCGGGTGTCGCGGGTGAGAGGTAGCCGTTACGCATGGATGTTGTTGGTGTGGCCACGGTGGGTGATGGGGACGATGTGGCCGGTGAGGGTGGCTGTGGACGAGGTTGATTTTCGTAGAGAGATTTGCCCAGGGACGCGACGGAGACACTCCTTCTCAAATCCCTGATAACCGCTTGAACATTCTCAACTTGCTCCTCTTCTTCTTCCGCGATGCAATTCAGATCAGGTACTTTGGAGACCCCGTCTTCATCGTCATCGAGTTGGATATCCAGGACAGAAATAGCATCATCCGCAACGACGCGCTCCTTCCTGTCTGCGTACAACGAGATCTCCTTCATGGCATTCGGGGATTCTGCAGGCAAACCCTGGGCTATCCTAGCCTCCATCCGCAAGATTGTCTGGGCGCCTCTGTATCCGTGCTCACGTTCCAATGCTGCAATACGCTCTTGCTCTAGGATCCTGGCGCGCGTGTCCAGTTTCTCTTGCAGTTGCTCCCCTGTCAGATCACGTTCCTCGCGGTAGGCATAGATAGCGTGGTAGAATGCGCTCGAGAATCTTTTGAGGTCAGCGCTCATCAGATATCGCGCGTCCCAGTTGGGCTTATACTCATTCAAACCAAAGCAGCATGAGCCTGGGAAGACTGCCAGCTTGCTGTGCGAGATCTGGTTGTGGGCCTGCTGGTCGACTAATGCACAGCAGAGGTCAAGGATCTCGACAAAGAGGTATCGATTCAGCTCAGGGAGCAACCCCAGTAATTCGAAAAAGAAGCGACCTAAATAAAAGATGAAAAAGTAAGGGCGAGTTCACTTAGGAAAGGTTTGCAGGGGCAGAGAGAGGACTCGAAGAAATGAAAAAAAAGGGGAACGGAGAGCCCAGAGCCGGTATGTTTACCATTGGGATTTTGAAACATCTCTTGAACATGTGGGGGGATGAGAGGGGGGTATGTCCTTGAGAGTGCTGTGGTAAGCAGCCCAGCGACCGTGTCGATGCGCATCATCTTGGCCGAGAAAAGGTGATTTTTGCGCGGGTTGGCTAGCATAGAGATTGCGGCCTCGACGGAGGGAGCATGGAAGGGATTGCGGAAGAGATGGGGTTGCCTCAGACCTGCAAATGCGTACGAACGTGCGTGCGTTTACAAGACAGGACCAAATAGATGCGCAGATGCACGCACGGAACGCAGCGGGAAAAAAAAGAGGGATGTCGATTCTGGGTTAATTACGGACTCAATAGTGAAAGTAATGCATGTAAACAATGCCCTGGAAAAAGCGGGAAGACGCGGTGTGTGCATGTGCACGGGACGTACCTCGTAGTTTGATTTCTTCGATGCACATCATTATGACTGTGTGCGAGAACTGAATAGGAATCAAGTCCATCGCGGGCATCATCTCGGGCTTGCTCGTGCCATTGTTCATCCTACTGCTGGGAGACAAAGGGCAATAATACACAGCATGCAGGGTGTCGTGTCAATGTAATGTATCAATGTCTCATTCCGCGACGCATGTTTATGGGAAAATGGCGAAAGGACTGGCCGTAAATGGGAAGGGGCAAGACAAAGAGAGAAGGAAAAAAGAGATTGCATTGCATATCGGTGGACGAAATGTTATAGTTGTTTGTTGTAGGGACACTCAGGCTAGGGATGGTGATTGAACTCTGGCGAGCTCGGTTGAAATAATGAGTTGAGCATCGGGGTAGGGCCATTATTGTATCCCGTTCCCAATATTGCAATTGATGGTGTGACTCAACAATAATAATAATAATAATGGTAAATAAAAAAAAACGTGGCAGTGATGACGATGGCAGTGGTACACTAGGGCCAACTATGCACAGGGCAAGCGGAGCAGAGAGGCAGCTTAATCGTGCTACAAGACGATCCAGGTCTGCTAGCTTTTCCTCTGAGAAGATTCATTCGCAGAAAAATTTGACGCGGAGCTCAAGTGTGTATCCGTACCTGGATGAATGTCCTCTGTTCATATTGGTGAGAAGAGATGAAGGCGGTGTATGGCGCGCGTGGTTTTCGGTCGAGGACGAGTGCCTGTGGGCTATGCCTACAAAAGGGCTTGTACCTCAAGGGACAAAAAGGAGAGTGCCAGGACCAAGTCTGCAGAGGACAACTTCCTGTTTCCCGTTACTCAAAATAATGGACCCTGGCCGTTATTTTAATTTTTCCGTTCTCTTTCCTGCGAATCAACCAACTAACGCGGTGAATGCAGTTGAATCGAGTTCGGAATGAGTGCCCACTGGCAGAAAGAGTGAAAGGTGAACAGGCGGCCGTTCGATGCGTCCCACAAGTGACAGGACGTCAAGAATGGAGCCAGCGTTGGCGTGCTGAGTTGTGAGGGACGATGGGAATGTCGGTAGCGTGGTAAAGGTGAAATGCTTCCTGTGCGTCAAGAGGGAGGGTGTGCGTGAGAGAGGCAGAGAGTCAGAGAGTCAGAAAGTGTGTGTGTATGAGAGTGTGGACGGGTGGGTATATGAGGATGCAGGATGCAGGATGCAGGGGATGCAAGAGGTAAGCGACGATGGCGTAGGGAAGGAGTGAAGAGAGAAGGAGAGAAAAGACGCTCGGCAGTGGTGCTTCTTTAGTGCAAGGCCAGTGCGGAAAAGGCTCGAAGCAGCAAGATGGCTCAGTTGACTACTGATTGAGATGGGTTGTGTTCGGTCATCGTTGCCCCTCAAGACTGTCGATAGCCAACGCCTTCAGGGCAGTGCATGCGCTGGGTGAAACGGCATCTGAAGAAGCTTGGCTGGACGTGCTTGTATCGCCGAGCGATAACATAGAATAAAGACCAAACAGATTATATATGTAGTCTATGTGCCATTTAATCAGATTCAATTGAGCACGAGCATGCACGCAGTTCGGTGTGTGCGATTGTGGTTGTCGATGTTTGCTGAGCTGAAGCAGCCCCGCCGTTGCCCAGCGTTTGTGCGGGATGAACGAATTTGTGTTTGGGTCGCACAGAGGCGAGCCAGAGCTTCAATTGCTCACAGTCTGGCCAGTTTGGACAGGGGGACCCCTCCTGCGTCGCATCAACGGAGTTTCTTGGTGGGGTCCATCGCTCACTTTTGGTGTTGTTATAGTCGTGTTGTTCATAGAGTATGATAGCCAGTGTACAGTATACAGTAAACTATATCATCCATCGTCTTTTGGACCGGGAGCACTCTCACTCTAGCGCACTCTCTCACGTCTTGAACTTTGCGTAATTTGCTCTCAAGAGCCATTCACCAGATTTTATTGCACATCTTGCCATACGCAATACAAATAACCGCCGAGAAAGTAGCCACGCGCGAGTAGAATTACCTAAACGATAATCGGGCTTTTATCGATACACAGTACTCTGGCTACGATACTTGCAGCGCACCTGTCTGGTATTTACTCCTGGATGATATTTCATATAGTCTTCCTTGGGACATTGTCATAAAGAAATATGCCGGTGCAACATTTAATAAAGCAATGGTGATGGTAATTACCAGCATGGTCATAAAACGATACATACCCTGTGGCAATCTAACACTGCACATTGAATTTTCCTCGCACTCGACGGTAGAGAGGAGGATGCGCGGAGAGAAGGATCTACTCCTTGATTATTTGTCTACGATGGAGCCTCTTTGTCGACATACCTTCATTCTATTCTCGAAACTCGAGCGAATCATTGAAAAAATGTGCCTGAAAATAGAAGAGAGTGTGCAGGACTGCCGCGGAGTCGAGTGGCTGGCGGTAGGTGGCGGTACGGTAGTCCAGATCTCCCCAGGCGTCGAGGGAGACAGTGCAAACTTTTCATCCTTTGTCTAGAAGCAGGGCCTCCCTCCACCCCTGACTCTATTTATTGTCTTTTTTGTTTGGTATTGCTGTTCTTGACCCTGAAATCCTCCAGGAGCAAATGAATGTCATATGCTAGGCAACTGTGTCTATTGTCGACCCTGTGGAAACCGCAGCTTGTCTCCGTTTAACCTTGTTTGCCGTTTGCCGACCCCGACTCCTCCTATTTATCCAAGAAATAACGCAGAGATCCAGGAAAAGGATCCCTACAACGTCTCAACCCCGTATTCGCTCTCACAATTGGACATACCGCCCTTGATTCTCGCCCGCATGCAGGCACGCAACTGGAACTGTTGGTTCAAGTCTCAAAGTCTCAAAGTAGAAGCACAGGAGAAGAGAAGTAGCGACTGCGCGATGGTGGTTCATTTTACAACTATAGTACCTCACTTCCGAATTTGACATATTGCAGATGCTCTCAGCGCTGACTGAACCGTATCTGTCGCTCTGTTGTCGGCTGTATTGTTCCTCTCTCCTTGGCAAGACAAATGTAGAGCTCTTTGAGGATTGGCAACAGGGGGGGTTTTTTTTCGACCACGAGATTTATTGTAGTGGGATTGACTAAGAGCGTAGGCTTGCAAGCAGCAGCTAGGGCTCGACCCAAGTGTGTTGAGACTCTATTGACGCTGAGTGACAGATGGCGGACGGCGCAAGCGTAATTTTCCACGCTGGTATTCAGTCGTGAGCAATTCACGAAGAATACATGACTAGGGCTCAGGACCCTGGTCACATAGATGGAACTGTACATCTAACTCACTCTCAACTCATATAGGAGTGGGATCCAGCACATGTTGATATTTAGGATGGATGATGATGATGACGATGATCAACATTTCCTGTGTCAACAAAGAGAGCCTTACCACGCGCCGGAACCACAGTCGACAATTATTGCCATGTTGCATCCGCCGATGTGTATGTTCATGTACACTGTTTTGCTTATTAGGCTACTTCCATGTATCTTGATGCTGATATTTATTTCCTCGACAGATACTTGAAACCCCAATAAAATTGACATCCTGACATTCCGTCCGCTGCAAGGAAGAGCGGAAGCAACCGTGTCTTCTTTTTGAAGATCGTGAAACATGCACTCTCTGGGAAATAACCAAAGTGCCTGGGAACATCATTCCGGCACTGTTTACAGACACGAAGACAACGCCTCGCGTGATACCGTTATGTTTTACCTTGTCTGGATAGTAATATTGTTGCCAGTACAGCTGGGGAGACAGACGGGACCGGACAGAGGCAGAACAGGAACGTTGCCCTGTGAGATCAAGTTTGCTGTGAAGTGTCAGTCGCGAACTTCGCTTCTGCTGACCCGGTAAGCCGGTGAAAAATGAATGCACGTGGCCGAAAACGACATCGACCTCGACGCTGCCCACATCGTCTTTCCGCCTCCCGGACAGAATGCAAACCAAAATAAACAGAATGTAGTCTACAGTATTCTGTACAAAAAATCTTGGGGCGGCATGCATGTATCAAGCATTGGTCACACAGTCGCACGAAAAGTGCTGCTATTTATTTTGGGCAGCCTGTTCAAAAGATAAATTCCGAGACGCGTGCAGAAACAAAGCGTAGTGGAAATGCCTAGACGTGGCGCACTCTGCACAACGCCCGTAGGAAAAGAACAGCAAACAGTGCCACGCATCGATCCACCCCAAGGAGGGCGTTCATCTTGGCGACATCTGCATTTCCCAGCTCATTGCATGTCTTCGGCTGCTGCCTCAGGTCGGAGAGCGTCGATCAGGTCGATCAAGGTCATCCCTGATCCTTGGACGCACCTAGCCCCCTCTCGATCGCTCTCCTCGTTTTAGGCTGACTTGTATGCATCTCCCCCCATTTTTTTTGGATGCTCCTTCTAGCGATACATCGCCTCTTTTATGCATCGCATTTACGTGATGAGCAGCAAACACGCGTTTAACGCTTTCTTTTTTTTTTTTTCTTTTTTCTTTTTTTTTAGTGGAACACTCAGGAGATGGCCTTCTTCCCCACAACATCACCAATAGCCATCCACGGGGGGTTGGTATGAAATTGTAAACAAAAGGTTTTTCCTCACGGCGAAGAGTCATCTATTGATGCTAATGATCTACCCCAAGCACACGTACATTTATTGCTACGATGGCCCATCCGCCTGTTGTACAGTCTGTAGAACCACAGCTGTTGTCTTCTCTCTGCATGTTCCATCGTACAGTGGATTTATAGACTATTCAGGTGGGCATTGTTTACTTTTCCACGATCGGTTTTGTACACTGCACACATAATCACCTCCATGTCGAATATGCTGTGACTAAAGAGGCGGCTGATTGCAGTTTTTTTTGTAGATGATCTGCTCTGTACGTGAGAGAATAAAGCAGAGAGCGAGGTTCTCCGCGGTGCCACGCGGTACGGCGCGATGTGGTGCGATGGGTTGCGTCGTAGCGAGATGAAGGCGACAGTCGATCGATCAAGAAACCAAGAAAACACAGACTGCGGGGTGGGAGAGTCACCTGGTGCACAGCGCAGGGATGATATTTTGATTTTCGTCGGTGGGCGTGGGGCGGCCCTGGGCCATGCAGACAGACTTAGAACTGTGGGGAAACCGCAGCTGGAATTCGATAGGTTGGTTGGATTTAAGAAACCCAAAAGTCGTCTGATCAACTTTTTTGTGATGGGGGTTCACAATGGGATGTCGATCCTGTTTGATGGCACACATCATTTTTCTTCTCTTCATTCTCTCTTTGTCTCTCGCTCGATCATTGCTCTCTCGACCCCGCCTCCATCCCGCCCCATGTTCATTCCTCGCACGATCACAGCCTGCCATCCTCCCCCTTTTTGTCCTCCCCTATCCATTCTTACACTCTAGTCCCTCACACACCACAACTCAAAAGACATCTCTTCTACTCCCCACTCTTCGCTCTTTGCTTTGTGCCCCTTTCCCGTGCGTACTGCCCCACGTCTTTTCGTCTTTGCGTCACTTGCACGCCGTCTTCGCGCACACTTTTGAATTTTTCAATTTTCAGCGACAAAAATGCATTCGCTTGCAGACTGCCCTCTTCGCACCTTCTGCTGTATCACCACTGCCGACCAATACCCCTTCCACATCCTGCACCTCGATCATGCCGCCCTCGACCTCTTCTTGAACTCTCCTCTTGTCGCCGCTAGCGACGGCTGCAGCGCGGGCTTAAATGGTGAGGCTCTTCACGACTCAGAGTATGCGGCTCTGGCACAATTGCGAGCTAAAGCCCTCCAATACCTGCAGGGCAAGAGCATCATCGAGATTCTGTTACCCGATCCAGATTTCTGTTTGGCCACAACATCTGCAGCCCGCGACAACACCAATGGAGACAAGGGCTACGCTATCCAGTCCTTTGTCATTGCTGAGGAGGCCCTTGAAAAATGCAGCAGTGGTGACGATGATGAAGCACGAGGCACGAGACGTCTCCACGGGTGCGTCCATTACGTCTCTCCATACCCGTCGTCACCACCTCTGGATTTATCAGCGGCCTCAGCAGTATCGGGTCCGTCAACCGTATCGTCAACGTCGCCAACGTCGCCAACTTCAACATTTCATGATCCAGAACAGCTTCAAGATCACACATCATCAAGTCGCGTCTACGTTCTCAAAGACGTGACGGAGATCTTCGAGCTGGCCCTCCACGCCAGAAGTGATCTTTATCGGTCTGCTCGTTCGGCACCTTTCACTAAATCAGCACAGGCAGCGTCGACAGTAGCAACACCATCGTTGTTGACACAGTCCACCTCAATATCGCCATCGTCATCGTCCACGGATGGCGGGAATAGTATTGTTACACCTGCCAGAATCGTGACCCGCCAGAAACTCTATTGCACAGACGAGGATTCTGATTGGTTAATGACCATCGTGGGATCTTCCCTTTCGCGGTCGTCGTCCTCTGAATCCATGGCCTCAACCACGTCCACTTCCTCTCCCTCTCCCTCTTTGTACTCTTCTCCATCGGCCTGCTCATCCTCGTCGTCATTGCGAGTCTACCCGACTATTTCCCTTCCACAGGAGCGTGACATCCTCAACAGCGAAGACCCTGGTCTTTTATTATTACATGTCACTCATTTCGGCACCGTGGACCACGCGTTTGTTGTTCCTCAGCAGCGCGGACAGCACAGCTTCTTCAGTCAGAACGACGCATTCGCTGACGCCCTGACCATGACCAACAAGTCCGTCATGTCCTATGCTCATCCTGACGACGTTCGCACGCTCTGCCGAGGGCTGGATCGAATATGCAAGTCTCTCCGCGCCACCTTCCGCATTCGCTGGCGTGTTCAGCAAGGGCGGCAGAGACCGAGCTCTACATGCGGTAAGCACAACCAAACCACACCAACAGAGATGCAGCAGGAGACGGAGTTGGCTGGTGTGGCGAGCTTTCCGCGTGTCATCGAATTTCAAGGAGAGTCCTTTGAGGAATGGATCGATCCTACGGTTGCTCCTGATCCATCACTGGCGTCGAAGACCACTGATATTGATGATGACAACGATGACGAGAGCTACAAGTACATTTGGACAGAAGTCAGGGGTATCCAGTCAAATGGCCAACCCATGCTGGTGGTCCGGCCCTTGACAGAGCAGGAAATTCAGGAGCAGCATGAGTGGGCCTCCGTGTCGGCAGGTCTTGTTACTCGCTCTCAAAGGTCACGCGAAGGCTTCGAGCTCAATAGCAGCAAACAAGATAGCAGCAAAGAGTGGAAGACAAAGCGGATGGGACTTGAAGAAGTTATGAAGCTGCCAAAGCAGTCGAACATCTCCGCATTGACATCCCTGACAGCGACTTCACACCACCACCATTACTACTGCCAGGAGGAGGTCTTAAGTCTGAAGATGCCGGGGTCACTGCCATCTACTATGTATCAATCATCGTTGGCGCTATCAACTGCATCGTCAATGACCTGTCCTCGATATGGCCGATCAAGTAATGGGAACGGAGTGATGTCAATGCCCTCAATGCTGGCATACCCGACGACGACGCCGATCACACCCTGGGTCGCATTCATGACGATAGCACTGGATGCTTGGAAGCAATGGATTCAGACCGTGCATGCGGGGCAGGCCCAGTTCCAGGACTGGTGCGAATATGTCCTTGAAGTGACGATTGACCAGTTAGTTGAGGGAGTGACTTTGGGGATATCGCTGCTGGGTGTCGAGGACAGTCCGACAGGCTCAGCAGAGGATGAGCTGAAAGTAGATCTTGCGGGGCAGTCGATGGAAGCAAGGATCGACGACCATCTCCACTTCGGCCTTGAACAGCAGAAGCACGAACGTCAGCGCTGCAATAAGCAGTCGGGGATACGCCGCGTGGGCCAGATGTTGCACAACTATCCAAGTGTGGAGGGAGTTGTGCTTACGTTTGGAAACAGCTGGCTGGGCCGAAAGATCAAGAGCCGGTTAGAGCACAAGTTGGTGGACCTGGCTGCAGAGCAAGCTGTGGATTGGTGGTATGGCAGTGATGACAAAGGGACCACTGCGACTGTGACAACAAACTCGGACATGATGGACCCCGCGGCAATATCGGGTGTCAATAGTGTTGTTGTCTCTGAATGAAAGTAGAAATATTTGCACCAACTTGTTTTATTATCAATAATTGTAGTATTGTAGTATTGTAGTTTACACCGTTTTTTTTATAGTCAATCTTTTAGCAACCTGTAACAACACCCGACACCCTTGAATTATGATAATACATTTATCTTCTTTGCGTTTGCACATCGTTGTTTCATAATCTACATGGTGCCTGGGGGCGAGGACGTCAATCGCGCCTTAATCTCGTTCCACTTCAGTCTCCGAAATCAAATGCATATTGTGAATGTTCATCCTCAAATGATAGGATTGTCACAGGATTTCGAGTTTCGTCACATGTGCCTACTGTAGCATCTGAAGTGACCGAAGAATATCGCAAGGACGCGTTGGGGAGGGCCGCAGCTGTTGTCGTGCAGGGCAGTGCATGTGTGGGTTCAGAAGTAGATCCGATATCGGGGGCGACCGCAATAGGAGCGATGCCATCGCGTTTCTGAGGGAAGCGCATGTCATTGACGTTGGCTCCGGGGCTGTCGAAAGGGTCCCTTTGCAAATGCCCTGCGTCTCCCTTGAGCGATGGAGCCGGAGGGTCACCGACTTCGACGGCGTCACTAAATTGACTCTGTCGAGTGTGCTCCAGCCCAAAGGACCAACTGCCTGCTGTTATAGGATCGTGGATCTCCTCGCAGGTGTCGCTAGTGTTTCTGTTTGCACGCCTAGCGCTATTATTACCCAAGTTGACGCCTGTTGACGATGATATCTTGAGAATTCCTTTGGGTGCATATTCTCCTTGTCTTTGTACTGATTCCTGTTGTATCATTGCTCCTTGTGAACTCGAACTTATCCTCTGCTGAGGTTGTTTTGCTAATGAGTGTCCGGAGCCTGATGGAGCTGAGTCTGAGCGGATTCCTTCAAAGGCATTCCGAGGGCTTGCAACAGGCGACTCAAATTTGATTTGAGGTTGGTGTTGTAATGCAGATGTTTGCAAATAGTAATCCTGGGTGCCTCTTCCTTGTCCCTGATCGTGGATCGTGGCCATGTCGCCTATACCGTCGTGATCCTCATGGTCACTCCTTCCTCCTTGACTTGCTCTAGCTTCTGGATAATGTCCTCTATCGCCCTGAAGGTTCGAGGAAGATTGCTGTGGGGGTGACTCTTGATTTGACAACAAGGCGCCGCGACGGCGCTGTGCTAGGATATCCTGATAGCCACTGGTCCCATAGACGTACCCTTGAGTCTGAAAGGGGGTGCCATTATCACAGTCATTCAGCCGAGAGATATTCAATCCCGTTGCCGATTCCATGCCTCCGATCATAGACTCTGGTTGTTCGACGGTGGGGGGCATAGCCATGCTTCGTTTTACTTTCCGCTGGTGGGACACGCCGTGCATATCGACAAACTTGATGGTCACTGGTGGATTCGGCGCTATCACCGCATCGCCCTGGAATTCGTGGTGGTTACTGCCTTCGTTGCTTTCCATCTCGTTAGAGTTCGAAATATGGGCGCAGCAGCAATTGGGTGGGCTACCGTGTGTTGCATAGTATTCTGCCTGCAGCATCTGTTTGCGTTCCTTTGCAGAGACTTTGAGGACCCTCCCGACAGAACCTCTTCGTCTAGGCCGATTTTTGAGTTGGTCTGTCTGTGATTGCAGAGTTGTGGTAAGGCTCGCCCTTGGAGGCATATCGCCCCCTTCGCCACCAGCAACACTGCTTCCACCACTGGCACTTGTCTCATCCTCGAAGTGAACACTCTGACTTGAAACTTGCGGCTGATTGTCCTGATTATCCTGAATCTCAGACTGTCTCCCAGACGTCGTGATCTCTGTCATCTCCGGCACTTGTTGCTCATACGAATGTGTCGACGTCTGCTGCTGGTCCTGTTGAGACCATTTCAGACCTTCCAGACCAACCTGCCCGCTGCGAGCATCAGGAGCCACCACAAGAGGTATGTTGACGTCCTCACACTTCTCCCAGTCAAGTATTTCCTCGCACTCATCGTCTTCGTCGGCGTTGCTGCCATCAACAAGATGGATACGAGACTCCATGGATTCGGAAATGAGCGAAAGGATGTAAGCGAAGAAGGTGAGGCCAACAAAGACGTAAATGTTCCAGAACTCGATCGACCCTGGTTCATGGGGAAGGTAGTCTCCAAAGCCGATCGTTGTCAATGTCACATACTATGTTGATATGCAAAAGCGTGAACAGTATCTTATCAGAGAGGGGGGCCATAAGTTCGCTGACCTTGCAAACGAGCGGCCACCACACGGAAATGAATAACATATTCGAAAGTGACCTACACAAAAGTATAAAGACTCGAGAAAGGACCACTTTTCAAATGCGCAGAACACACCAGCGCCTCCGAACCAAATGATAAGCCAAAGAAAGACCATACGAATGATCATCTTGCGTTTTACCATAGTCTTGGCCATCTGCTCTTCTTCAAACCGCGCCATTGGGTAAGACAAATTCTTGGCTGACATCCGTGTCTGAATGCGGGTCAGATGAGAAGGCTTGGAGAACGTTTCGAGCAGTCGCCATTGGAACTGCTCGATCACGGCGTTACGAAGAGAGACGACAAAGAAACCGAAGGTGCTGATTCCGAGAAAGCAATAGAAAAAGAAAAATATCCGACCACCAACGGACTTTGGAGTAATATTTCCATATCCTGCAAAACGCGTAGATTTCTTCTGATCGTCAGTCACGTAGGGTTAGGCACCTGAAAAAAAAAGTCTCTCCCCTGGAGCGTAATCTTGCTTACCGATGGTAGAAAACGACACGATACAAAAATTGATCGATTCATCGAACGTCCAGTGTTCGAGCAAAGTATAAGCCACTGCACCAACAACGATTACGACGGTCATCATGTACGACGAGATGATCAGCGCTTTCAGGGCTGCAGATAGTCCTGCAGAAGGGAAGCCCTTCCACCAGTCAAAGGTAAGCATGGCAGCGACAATGACTGAAAAAACAACCCCAATCACACAGGCCAGAAAGCCCTGCGAGAACTGAGATCCAGGCGTTAGATGATGCAAACCCAGAAAGAACGACATAGCTACCGTACACGACACGGCTAACATATTCGCAAGTAAACGAGAAGATGGGAATATTAAACGGATTAGCGCATCTTTATTATTGCAGCGAGCAAATTCTTGGTTCCAAGAGCGTTAATACCTTGAAGGTACGCGCTGATCACAGGCGCCCGACACAACCGTGGCGTCTTGTCCATGGTCCTCAATGAGACCCCGACACAACTCAATAGCCCGAACAGGATCGCACACGCTAAGAAACATCTTTCTGTTGTCCCAATCATCCCCCAGTGTGCGGGGTATTCTCGTCCTCCAGACTTGTCACCACTGCTTTTGAGCACGATCCATGTCGGGTCCGCCAGAGACCGCACAATTGCCAAGATCGTGTATGCTTGTAGTGCTGAGATGGCGAGATAAAGTCCTGCCTTTCCTAGTCTTGGGCGAGGGACTGGAGGGTCCTTGGAAACAAGGTGGGGTGGGTCATTCACTGAAGATCCAGATGCTGATGTTAGGTGTCGAGACCGTTCGATCGTTCTCTCCTGGTTTGCCTCTCTACTCCTCGAAGAACCTCCTGTGATGTTTCCTACAGCTCCTTTTCCAACCCCATTGGGCGTTTGTCTTGCCGCGCTATGGCGCGGTTGGTCATAGCGATCACTGATGCGTTGATCTCGCTGAGGCGCGAGGCTCGAGCTCTCGTCGTGTTCCTCAGATCCAACTTCACTGCTGCTGGAGAGGCAACGTCCCTCGGCGAGGACGGGGTATATAGTCGGTCTATCATTAGAGTTGTCGTCGATGACGTTTTGCTCCGTCATAGTCAGGATGTAACTTGTGGGTGTTGCCATGGGCTGATATCAGAACTGGCTGCACTGTTGTATGCGGTGAATGGCGGGAGAGTAATTGTAGGCACGGATTGACAGAGTGAATGTGATGGCAGGATACGTCGAATAAAGCAGGATTGACTTGAGACTGTGAGACTGTGAGACTGTGGTGGCTATGATCGGATGCATCAGAGAAGCGGAGCACCAAAAAATAAAAAAGTTTCGCGCACAGACGCGCAGAAAACAGAAAACCCGTCAGGTTTGGAGTCAGCAAATGAGAGACGGAATGGGGATTCAAGGAATTCCATCCAAGATGTGTGAGAAGCAAAATGGAAACAAAGAGGGGCGAGAGGGAGTGCAAAGAACAAAATACCATCGCTGTTCACTGGATGCAACGAGAAGCGTGACGGAGGGTGTGGACAGACTACTATTCGGGCAGTTTCTCTTACTCCTTGAACTGCTCCAACCGCCTTTTTTAATTAAATTGTTCCATTGCGGAGGCCTGCCTGCTTGCTTGCCTTGGATGAGAGACAATACATGACGGACCTGTTTCTCTCCACAAGCTGAACCATCCCCCTTTCCTTTTGTATTGTGCATTCAACGTCTCCTTTATTCGATTTCATCCGCCCATCACAAGCGCAAACTACAGGATACAATTCTCTCGAAATCACTCGTCCTCTGTGCGATACCGCTGTTCTTGATCCGCCACTTCTATGGTAGTTGTTTGTACCGTTTCTGAAGCTGTAGCCGCAACTTCTGGTGGAGATTTTGTCAGCAGCGAGCTGGCCTTGCTCGCAGAAACATCCACCTCCACGCCTGCTAAAATCGTAATGTCGTCGCTATTCCTGTGTGTCTCTATCCTCGCCTCAATCCCAGAATCGTCTCCAGTCCCCCCAATGCCCTGCCCCCCTGCTTGTTCTTCACCAACTCCCTGAGCGCTTTCGTCGTCGAGGTAGCCCTGTTGGAGGTGGGCTGCACTCAGTGTAGTCATCGTTGTTGCTGTCATTGTTGTTGTTGTTGTAGTTGCTGTAGTTGCCGTAGTTGCTGTGATAGTCTCGTGGAAAGCACCAGAGAGAGATGAAGTTGATGCTTTCGAGATGAGTGACATAGGAGGAACGGAAATCAAAGCTCCAGCGATCCTCCGTCGCTGTCTGCTCCTTGCACGACCTCCTTCGGTGGAGTCTGGAGGACTCTTGTCTCCCAATCCAATGGCGTTCTCTGCCACATCCCCAACGCCGACTCCTATGTTTCCACCAGTTCCTATCCCCGCATCTCTGCCCCTCTCTGTTACTGCTGCTGGAAAGTCCCTCTCCCGATTTGAATCATCCTTGTCTGACGTTGGAGCAGGCGCCGTCTCAATAGTGCTTCTGAAAAGACTTGTCTCCAGCGGGAATGGCGTGACCTTTGAACCGGGAACTTCTGCATGAGAAGTGGTCATCATCGTCGGAAGCGTCGCTGCCGCTGTCGTCGCTGTGGATGCGGAGGCTGAACTTGACGTCGATAGCTTGAAAGAGGGCGGCGAGCTAGTGTCCAATGGTTTCTAATTGTGGATTGGTTCAGATGATTTCATATCGTGTTGGCGCGTTTTGTCACCCGACGCAAAGTTCAACAAACAAAAATAATAAATAGCCATACCTTGTCTAGTTCTTCGATCGAGACTGCATGAGCTATTGACACGTCCTTCCTACGCATGATCGCTCCTTCATCGTCCAGGCAAGGTTCGAATGCGGCCTCATTCTCCATTTTGACTCGCTCTTCTACTGTTGAGGTGCTAGATTGTGGAGTCTTGTCCAGTGGCTTCTTTTCCCCATGGCTAGCGAGGGACATCTTTGCTCTCGCGGCGATCGCCTCCACGCTGTCATCAGCTCCACTCAAACCAAATGCCGTAAAGTTTGGTCGTGGTGGGCTAAACCCTCCCAGGCCAGTCCTGTCATGATCGGAGCCATCAGCTGGGTCTGTGAAATGTCCTGAACGGTCGGTGTGGATCTTTCGTCTTCTGCCCTTGCTGATAGTGGTGAAGGGACTTTCTGCAGAGGACACTGGATCTGTTGGTTTTTTTATCATGAAAAGCGCAAAGGGGTTGGAGGCGGACGATGATGACGACGATGACAATGGGTCTGTCTTCGTACTCAATTCTGTCCGAGCTTCCTCCACATCTGTTTCCTTAGGACTAACGTGTTCAGGTTCGCTCTGGGGTGGGGACGTTGCCTCCGCAGCCGTTGTGCTGGACATGGGTATCTCGTTTTCTTCCTTGTTACCGGCCTTTAATTCTAAACCTTGATCGAGTGCCTCCAGCTGTCTTCGGAGCGCGTCCAAAGACAATATGGACAAAGTAGGCGGGGATTCCACAGAAATGTCCAATGTCCGAGCGCCACTAGCCTCAAATTCCTCTTCCTTGGCGCCCTGTTGGAAAGGATCGAGCGTCCTACCAGAGTGTTGCTCCCCATCCTCTAGTCCAAGTCCACTGGAAGCCTGTGTGAATTCGACCTCTTCAACATGAGCCCTGGATTCGTGAACGAGACCTTTGACCTGAGCGAGCAGGTCGTTGATCTCCTCTATGTCGTTATCTGCCTGAGTAGCCTTTCCTTTGCCCTTTGCAGATGCGGATACCTTGCGAGCAATATCGCCACTTCCAAGGTCTCCATCGTCTTCGCTGTTATCAGAGTACTCTCCCGGATCGATGCCCAAGAACTGCAGGACATCGCGCGAGCGCCCAGGCGAACTTTTTGATCGACCACTTTCCTGATTTTTTCCAAGAGGAGACTTGCCGATATTCTCGTCCGAATCCACATCACCAATGTCATCAAAGAGTCCCTTGCTGTCGCTGGCGTCTTCGTTCAGCAGCTCGTTCATAATGTCGTTGATCTCTGTCTCAGAAACAGGCGCTCTTTGCAGTGACGGTCGCACCTGTTTGGGGGTCCGCATAGACGAAGACGAAGATACAGGCAAGGGCTCTAGGTCATGTTCAGGAGCAATGACATGTTCAAACGAGTCGTCCTGTGCCAGATCTTCAGCCATGGAAGCCGAATCTTCGCTGTTATCGTTGTCAAACGGAGCGTCGTAGCATGGTAGCTCCTCGCCATTGAAGAGCGGTTCAATCTCCAGGCTCTCATCGATCAACTGCTGTTTGTTGAGGAAGGGGCGTGACAGGAGCCAGTGATGAAGTGTAATATCTCCTGCACCGAGGGAGATCAGGTCCCAAATCGGGGTCAGAGGTGTCTTGAGGCCATCGATCAAGACGAGTTCACGGTGTTTTGTATTCGCGGTCGACTGTGACTTGCCGTCGCCATCTTGGTGATCATAAGCACTGGATTCATTAGTCCTGCATTGTATCAGCAGCGAAGTCACCGCAGATAGCTTTCTTGCTCCAGGGGCAGACAGCACAATGTCAGTCGATCCATTCCCAGTGGACTCGTGTCCTGTTAGATAAGAGTTGATGATGGACTTGACCTCATCCATATGATATCTCATCCACGGGATCGCAACAACAGCGTCCTTGCCTACATCCTGGAATGCATCCAGTTTCTGAATAAGGGCTTCTTTATAGCACCGAATGTCATCCTGCGCCCGGAAAATCGATACTAATCTCTTGAAGCTGTCCTTTGTCTTTGAGTTGACGCCGGACCACAACTTGTGCATTCGTTTGATCTCGGGACTCGTTAGAGCCCTCATGACCGCCATAAAGCCGTTGAAGTTCCTGTAGACATTCAATAAGATGTGGGCAACTCTGATCATGTGTGCGACAGCATTGGTAGGCGTATGAGGTTGATTTTTGGAGACTACAGGGCTACCGACAGGCGATCGCTGACGGATTGTACTCCACTCTAGCAGTAATAAGTGAGCAACGCTGTGGGCGACATACGTCTCAAAGTCAATGCAGTGCTGAGCTGCTGATGATTTGCGGTCCGCGCGGACGAGATCCTTTGGGATGGCCACCTCCTTGAATAGCTGCGCGTCAACGATGGTGAGTTGCCTGGCAATCATATCCGGGTCCCAGGAGGTAATAGTTGAGGTTGCGACGGATTGGATCTGAATGTTGACTGCATCTAATTTAGCCCGCTGGATGCGAATGTCCTCGATCAAGCGCCTCAAGTTGGCTAGATCGCGGGTTCCGGAAAGGGATGGGCTCCCTCCTTGCTGCTGCTGATGTGGACTCGATCCCTGTTTTGCCTGCTCGAACCGCTGAGTAGCCTGTGAGAGCGCGAACGTATTTAAGAGCGCTTGTCTGGTTAACGGCGAGATTGGTATCATTGGAACATTTTTCTTTGTCCTCCTGTTGATGGTCTGCGAGATTGTGGCAATTGAGCGTTGGGAAGGGTGAGAGGAGCTCAATCCTGGTCGTGCAGTTATTGAAGGTAAGAGCTTAGCCTGCTGCTGCTGCTGTTTCGATGCAATTGTGGACGAGGACGCGGTCCTGGTAAGAGTTTTTGCAGCATGCGCCTTCGATTGGTCAACGATATCCTTGATCCGGCGTAAAATCTCCTGAGCATGAGCAAAGAGCTGGGTATAGTTGTCCGGGATAGATTCGAGCGAGTCTAGGATCGGGAAGGAGTCGCAGCAGACAGACAAAAATATTGGTCAATTGCTTTGGATGTGCGACCACATTGATCGTAAGAGGGGTGCGTTTCAGTGCGCATGCACTCTTGTTTCTTTTTATCTACCATGGTCCTTGAAGACGATCTGCGTTCCGAGCACGCGCATGATGGTTGCGTGTGCTTTAAGATAGGTAGAGTAAGCACTCTATTTGGAGATAGAGAGGCGAGGGGGTCCAAATGGTTCATTGTTACAAGGTTAGGTATCGATTTCCACTTCGTTGCGGAGGCCAGAAGGAGCAGCGAGGTATTTCGCGAGCAGTACAAGGGGCTTTACCTTCAAGTCGCCCAATTCCTGGTCAGCCTTGGCAGCTTGGAGCAGGGACGCGTACTTTGACATGTCGGGGTCCATGAGGCATGCAGTTGAGATGTGATGTCAGCGGTTTTTGCTGATTGTGCGCAACAAGGGAGTGAGAGGTGAATAGAAAATTTCACTACAGCAGACACTGACAACGGAGAGAGGGCTGCTGTTTTTTTTTTTGCTATCAATGATGTTGGGGGCGTCTCGAGGTGTTGTCACTATTCGAGTAAAGTGAAGTGGAGGCAATAGGAGTCGAGAAGGTGAGAAGGGTAGAGTGGAGGTGTGTGGGGTGCCAAATGGTCGTTGGTCTTTTTGAGTGGCTTTCCTCCTCTCGCGTCACAGATTTCCATCGCATTCAGGAACAAAGAAAAAAAAAAAAACGAGGGAATGATCTCCTACTCCTTTGCCACAAGGGCGTGTCCGCCTGACAACCAACAGTCTTGTCACTAGACTGTGCATGTGCACTCATCCCTATATCATGGTCCTTTTCTACAGCGACAAGTGTTTATTAAAGAACTTAAAAGTGGATAAATGAGATGAATAATGTATATGGGAAGATGGTGGATAGTAGAACAGTTTACAGTCCTCCAAGGGGTAGGAGTGCCAGCATCATAGCCGAAACCACACCCCAGCTGGCCGTGGAAATAAGCATGTCCCAACGGCCTGAAGAGCCGCTGGGGACCATGGTTCCCTCTGCGGTTTCGAGACAGACTTCCTTCATCGCCTTGACATCCTGATTGGTGACGTTGTAAAAGGCACGATTGAGGAAGGCTTGCTGACCCGTTGAACGTAAACAGATGCTGCACTGCTGGAGAGCGTCGATCTCGGTGCCGTTGTTCGGGCAGATGCATTGGTAAAAGGGCAGGACCTGGTTGATCATTGTCAGGTTGCCGGCGGTTGGGACTCGGGACATGCAGGTGCTGATGGCGGAGTATTGGGCACTGCAGGCTACACAGTTCTCTGATGAGGAGAAGATGGGTACGGGCGTGGCTGTTGCGGTGGAAGTGGTGCTGGTCGCTGTGGCTGTGGCTGTCACGGTGACACCTGGGGAGACACTTGAGGCACTTGGGGATGCAGAAGGAGTAGTGACATCTGGGGAGGGAGTGGCAGAGACAGTGACAGGGTCTGTTGTCGGGGAAGGCGATACCGAGGGGCTCTGTGCCTGCACAGAGGAGGAGGAGAGGAGGAGCGTAGCGATGAGGAAGAGTAGGACGACCGAGAGGAAGGACCTGTTGATCCGAGGTGTGGATGAGGACATTGCTCAAAATGAATGAATGTTTGGGTGTGGGTGGTGATGTGAATGTTGAATACGAAGAAGAGTAAGAGAAGAGGAAGAAAGAAAAGACGGAGCAAGGCAGCAATTCAAAGGCGGATGCCACACCCCAGGGGTGACAGACACAGAGAGCAAATTACGCCTAAAAATAGGGCGCGCGGATCCTCAAAGAGTTCATTTTGGCTGCAGACAGTGTAGACAGTGCACAGGCGGGAGTGCATTGAGCATCTGAATGTTGCCCTTCTCGTTCCTGGCGGGCAGTGCAGGTGGCAGGCACGGTCACGTGTGCTTCCGAACACGTCTCTGAAGTGCATCCGAGTGCAAACACATCTGTGCACACAAGAGGTGCGTCCAACAAGCCAACAAGCCAACAAGCACAGAGCAAAGATGGGAAAAAAAGCCTATAAAAGGGAGACGGAATCTGAATCTCAACGCAGGATCGAGAAATTCATCTCTTCTCTTCATTCTCTTTCTCTCCTCCTCTTTTTTGCTGCCACTCCCCGCACCACCACACACCTGTTCTTCACCTGCCACTCCTCTCCTGCCACCAACCACTACCGGCATCCCATCACTCCTCGCACAGGCACGCCACGCCGCCACGACCAATCCGCTTGTCCGAATCGATCTTCCATCTGATCTCTCCTGGACATCCTAGAACGGAAAACAGGATAGCTCGTAGACGCGCCTCTCTCGAAGCATACTCGCGTCGGCCGCTGCAAGATACAAATAATACATATTAACCATGTCCCGCCACTACAGCGAGGACGAGGAGTTTGAGAACCTTGGCAAATCTCGTGATAACCACGATGATGATGACTCTGATCTGGACGACTCGCCCAGACGAAGCAGCAGCAGCAACAAGCATTCGTCCTCAAAACACCGCAGCAGCAAGAGACACGATGATGACGACGACGATGATGATGAGGATGATGAAGACGACGAGGACGACGAGGACGAGGATGATGAAGCCGACAACGTATCTGTAAGTCATCGCCACGAGCATCAATAACGATCTATTGTTTCGGAATGCCTGTGTTTGCTGGTGGCCAAAGCGATGATACTAATGTGCTAAACCGCATATTTGACTTTCCTCGCGATGGGTTCTGTCACTCAGAGACGACACAAGAAGCAAAAACGCGCTGTAAATCCTTACCTCGATATGGAGGCTGAGGTCGATGACGAGGACGAGGATGAAGAAGAGGACGACGATGAGTATGGTGCTGGAGATGGCTTCATCGCAGACGAGCAGGACGAGGCAGCCGAGGCAACAAGGGCATCAAAGCACTTGGATCTGGACCGCAGACGGCGCGAGGAAGACGATGTCGATCTGGAGGAGCAGGCCGCCCGACTCAAAGAGCGTTATGGTCGCCGGGATTATGCCCCCCGGAGAGCTTTCCAGGGACAGCAGGAAGATATCCCTCAGCAGTTGCTCATGCCTGATGTTCAATCGCCACATCTCTGGATGGTCCGCTGCAAACCAGGCAAGGAAAAGGATTTGGTCTTTTCTCTGATGAGAAAGTTTTTCGATACAGAGTACTCGGCTCAACCACTCGAAATTTCGGCGGCTTTCTCTCGCGAGTCACTCAAGGGCTACGTTTACATTGAGTGTTTGCGTCAGGCTAATGTCCAGGCCGTAAGTTTATCGCATATTTGTGTTGTCATGTGCCGTATTCGCTTGTGCCGCATTCTCTAACGCGCTGTCGATCTTTTCTGTTCTTTGCATAGGCCCTCAATGGTCTTAATAATGTCTTTGCGTCCAAGCTTACATTGGTTCCCATTAAAGAAATGACGGATGTGCTTAAAGTCAAGCACAAGGAGTCAGAGCTGCGGCCTGGAACATGGGTCCGTGTCAAGCGTGGAAAATATGCAATGGATCTTGCACAGGTATGTCGGTACTTTTGGACGCGTCAACCATGAACGCTGCAACGTTTTAGAGACCCTTGACAAATACTGACTTGTCTTGTACGAAATCCCGGCTACGGCAGATTTTGGATATCGCGGACTCCGGCGACACGGCCAAAGTGAAGCTGATTCCTCGACTCGACATGACGCCTCGCACGGATGCGTCCTTTGTCTCCGGAGGCAACAAGCGGAAGCCCGTTAACAGTGTATTGGCAGGAAGACCCCCACCTAAGCTGTTCAATGCCCGTGAAGCAGAAAAGGTCGACAAACTCAACAAGCCGACCTCTCGAGGCAGAGGTGTCGTTGTTTGGAACAACGAGGTCTTCCGTGAAGGCTATCTAGAGAAGGACATGAAAATTTCCAGCCTGGTCACAGAAAACATCAACCCTACATTGGATGAGATTCAAAAGTTTGCTAAAGGCGGCATCGACGATGAGGACGGTGGCCTGGATTTGTCAGCTGTGGCTCTATCGGCCATGGGCGCGTCAGTAACCAGTCATTTCCAGCCAGGAGAGAAGGTCGAGGTCACGGAGGGAGAACTGAAGCATGTCCATGGTGTGGTTGACTCTGTGACAAGCGACATGATCATGGTGCGCCCATTGGCAGATGATCTCAAGGGCAACATCCTCAAGTTCCCACCTACGCAACTTCGAAAGCTGTTCAAGGAGGGAGACCACGTCAAGGTTGTTAATGGAAAATTCAAGGACGAGACAGGTCTGATTATTAAGATCGAGGACAGTGTTGTCACGGTTGTCACGGATCTTAATGTGAAGGATATCCAAGTGTTCTCTAAGGACTTGCAAATGGCGGCCAACGTCTCTAGCGGCACAGGGACAATCGGACAATACGAGACCCATGACTTTGTTCAGCTTGAGTATGGACCGGTTGCCTTTGTTAACTATCGTAGTACTATCGCCGCTGCTTTGAGGCCTTATGTATTAACCATTTCTATATGCAATATCTTAGCGCTTCCACTGTTGGTGTCATTTATAAGGTGGAGCGTGGATTCGCCCGTGTGCTGGATCAAAGTGGTCTTACGAGGGAAGTCGAGCCTCATCTCATCACCCAGAAGCGCGACTCTTCACGCGCCATCGCCACGGACGGCGAAGGAAACAGTATTCAGGATGGTGACTCTGTTCGAGAGATTGGAGGAGCCGTAAGTTGAACTACTCATTTGTGACAACTCCTATTATTTGACAGATTTGAAAGATTATCTAAACTTTTATTTTATTCAATCGTCAATAGATGCGCGAAGGCAAAATTTTGCATTTGTTCAGGACATTTGCATTCTTGTATAACAGAGAGTACATGGAGAATAACGGAGTCTTTGTTCAGTCAACCCGCCTTTTGGTCAGCATGGCCTCCAAGAGCCGTTCTCAGCCCGGCATGCGTCTCGATACTATGAACCCTGCCGTGATGAACATGAACCGTGGCGGGTTTAATGGACGCGGAGGACGCGGAGGTGGCATGATGATGGGTCGTGGCCGAGGTGGTCGCGACCCATTGATTGAAAAGACGGTGACGATTATCCGTGGACCCCACAAGGGTTATCTTGGTATCGTCAAGGATGCCACGGACTCAACGGCTCGCGTGGAACTTCATACCAACTGCCGCACCATCACGGTCGAAAAAGCCAAGCTGGCTATTACCAAGTATGTAACTGCGTAATCTTTTTTCATGGCCGTGATTAATGGATAGGAGACAGATAACTAACTGTGAGATTTTTTTCCCGACCATCTTCAGTGCGAATGGAACTACAACTCCAGTGTCGAGCATGGCAGAGATGAACCCTCCATCGACCCCTCGTGCAGGCAACTATGGTGGCTATGGAGGTTATGGTGGCATGACTCCGATGAGATCAGGAGACATGACCCCCATGCACCCTTCGGGAGCCCGCACACCGGCTTGGAACTCTGGCTCAAAGACACCAGCTTGGAATGCCGGGTCAAAGACGCCTGCCTGGAGTGCCAGCTCTAGAACACCTAACCCTTACGCGGATGGATCGCAGACCCCAGCTTGGGACGCTGGCTCCAAGACCCCTCGCTATGGTGGGTCCTCGGCATGGGACAGTGGCAACCGTACACCAGCTCATGCTTGGGATTCAGGAAGTAGAACACCCGCACGTGGATCTGCTTGGGGCGATTCGGACTCGGGATCAAACAATCAGCACAACGGCAGTTCCGGTGGATCTGGAAGCGGATACAATGCCTGGAATGACAAGGCTGATTCTGGCTCTGGAGCTGGTGGCTTCCCTCAGACCCCAGCTGCCAGTGGTGACTGGATGAACCGGAGTGTCCCTACGCCGGGACCATTTGGTGCCCCGTCGCCAGCGCCATTCTCCAACTATCCATACACCCCTGGCCCTTCATCCAACTACGACTCTGCACCTACACCAAGCAGCAATAACTTCCCACAGACGCCTGCTGCTTCATCGTCATTAGGATCTGGTAGTGGACTCGGTGGTTCTCATGCCAGTAACAATGGGGGTTCACATGCAGCTAGTGTGGCTACACCTGGTGCCACTCCTGGAGCTTCAAATTCAAGACTGCAGTCGATTCCTACGCCAGGAGCAAACCAGACACCTCAGACTCCAGCAGGCCCCTCTGCACCAATGACACCTGCAAGTCACTTCCCACAGACGCCGTTCATGCCCACAGGAGGCGACTACTCTGGTATGGACTCGCATGGCCATGCAGGCCAGGTTCCTGGATATGGATCGGGTGCTGGAGGAGCTAATACGTCGGCCGGTCCCTCCTACGACTGGGCTACCACAGATATCGAGGTTAAGATTACGACGGGCAAGGATGGATCGTCGTTCGAGAGTGGTAAATACAATGATATGTCTGGCCGGACGGTCAAGGTCCCACCAAGAAATGCGCTCTCGTCCATGGCCCTTTGCGACACTCGTCTTTTGGGCGGAATCGAGGACGGCAAGGTGATTCAGATTCCGGTGCAGTACCTTAAGGTTGTAGCGCCGCTGAAGAACGATGGTGTCAAGGTCTTATCAGGAGAACACCGTGGAGCACTCGGTACGCTTATGGGCGTGGATGTGCAGGATGGCATTGTAAGCTTGAGAGGCGAGAATATGTACAAGGTCTTGACGATGTCAGTGCTTGGAAAGTACCTTGGCGCGTAGTCGGCGAGTGATTTGGGCTGATTTTGTATTTATCATTTGCTCGAGTGGATCTGGAATTTTTGAGTTGAAGTAAAAAGCGTGATGCCTCTCTCTTTCTTTTTCTGCATGACCAAATGAACACAACATTTAAAAAAAAGTAATAAAAACTATGGTATTGCATTAGTGTCTTCTCTATCTATGCAATCGCTGAGAGCAAAGTCATCCATGGGTCATTCATTCAATCCCAAAACTGACAACAAGACACAACGATACATTTTTTTTTTTTTTTTAATAATGACTAGCACAAAAAAAATGATACAAAACTATGAATGACGTGAATGAATGTGGAGAGGCAGGCGCAATCAACAAGGGAAGGAATTATAACGAGAAGGAGAAAGAGGATATCTGTGAGGAGGAAAAAAAGAGTTAAGAATATGGACAAAATGTTGCTTTTTTTTCCCTCGATCGAGTGCAGGATGTGTCGATCCCGGTCAACAACTCGCTGCCTGGTGTGATTTAGCGAGAGAGGGAAGCAAAGGCCTTGGTGACCGAGCGCTTGAGCTTGCGCTGGGCAAGGACGAAGGTGTCCTTCTCAGCGAGCTCCTCGATCTGGAGGGCAGCCATGGCCTCCTCAAGAGCATCCTCGATGGACTTCTTGTCATTACGCTTGAGCTTCATGGAGACGTTGGGCTCGTTAAGAGTACCCTGGATCTGGTACACGTATGACTCGAGCTCCTGCTTGGACTGGACGATCTCCTCGTTCTTGCGATCCTCATCCTTGAACTTCTCGGCCTCAGAGACCATACGATCGATATCGGCGGCGGAGAGACGACCAGCGCCGTTGGAGATGGTGATGTTGGCCTTGCGACCGGTGGCCTTGTCCATGGCAGTGACCTTGAGGATACCGTTGGCATCCAACTCGAACGTGCACTCGAGCTCGGGGGTGCCGCGGGGCATGGGGGCAATACCGGAGAGCTCGAACTTGCCGAGCAAGTTGTTGTCGCGGGTCATGGGGCGCTCACCCTCGTAGACGGGGAACTGGACGGTGGTCTGACCATCCTCGGTGGTGGTGAAGGTCTTCTTCTTGATGGTGGGGATGGCGGTGTTACGGGGAACAACAACAGCCATAACGCCACCCTGCATCTCAACTCCGAGAGACAGAGGAACGACATCCAGGAGCAAGAGATCCTGGGTCTTGGCGTTGCCGGCCTGGTTGGTCAAGACGGCAGCCTGAACGGCAGCACCGTAGGCGACAGCCTCATCGGGGTTGATCGACTTGTTCAACTCCTTTCCGTCAAAGAACTCCTGGAGAAGAGACTGGATCTTGGGGATACGGGTGGAACCACCGACCAAGACGATCTCGTCAACCTCCTTCTTGGCGTACTTGGCATCCTTGAGGACCTTCTTGACGGGCTCGATAGTGTTGTTGAAGTGGGTTGAGTTGAGCTCCTCGAAACGGGCACGGGTGATGTTGGCCTGGAAGTCAACACCCTCGAAGAGAGAGTCGACCTCGATGGTGGTCTGGGTCAACGAGGACAAGGTGCGCTTGGCACGCTCGCAGGCGGTGCGGAGACGGCGGGTGGCACGGGCATCGCCAGAGATGTCCTTCTTGTGCTTGCGCTTGAACTCCTCCTTGAAGTGCTCCAAGAGGATGTTATCGAAATCCTCACCTCCCAAGTGGGTGTCACCAGCAGTGGCCTTGACGGCGAAGACACCTCCGGTGATGGTCAAGAGGGAGACATCGAACGTTCCACCACCCAAATCGAAGATGAGGACGTTCTTCTCCTTGGTCTCCTTGGAGTCCAAACCGTAGGCGATAGCAGCGGCAGTGGGCTCGTTGATGATACGGAGAACATCGAGACCAGCGATGGCACCGGCATCCTTGGTGGCGTGACGCTGGGCATCGTTGAAGTAAGCGGGGACGGTGATGACAGCCTTGGTGACGGTCTTGCCGAGCTTGGCCTCAGCGATCTCCTTCATCTTGATCAAGACCATGGCAGAGATCTCCTGGGGGGAGAACTCCTTCTTCTCACCCTGGTAGTCGACCTGGATGAAGGGAGCAGTCTCCTTCTCGATGACGGTGAAAGGCCAGTGCTTCATGTCAGACTTGACCTCGGGGTCATCGAAACGGCGACCGATCAGACGCTTGGCATCGAAGACAGTGTTGGTGGGGTTCATGGCAGCCTGGTTCTTGGCGGCATCACCGATGAGACGCTCCTGCTCGGAGAAGGCAACGTACGAAGGAGTGGTACGGTTACCCTGCTCGTTGGCGATAATCTCGACACGCTCACCCTCCCAGACGGCAACGCAGGAGTAGGTGGTACTATAAAGCAACAGCACGACAACAGGTTAGGGGACGGTTCTCTTTATCAATTGTGATAATTGTTTCGGGTGTGCTGTTGTTGACTGGAAGAATTATCGCTCCCCCTTGGCTTATGCACTGGGTTGGGTGGGCTTTTCCGAAGATCAGCGGCGAATCACTTTTGGTAAAGCTGATCCGAGGAGCGATTTGATCTGTGGTTGAGCCAAGATCCAGAGAGAGATCCTCGTCCTGCCCTGCAGGAGGCTAGTGACACTACGCTGTTGTATGCGTGGGGGTGTCTCCCTCGCAGCGCCTGTTGTGTTGCTGGTTGGTGATATCTGTCCAGAAAGGGTCCCGAGATTGAGGCTGGGAAGAGGAGAGAGAGAGACGGAGAGTAGTGCACCTACCCGAGATCGATACCGATGGCAAGATCAGTGACTTCAGACATGGTTGTGTATGTGAGTTGAGAAGGCGAGGAAGGGAGAGGGAACCAAAACAAACGGTCCAGCACTCGCTTTTCTTTCTTTTTTTTTTTTTTTTTTTTTTTTTTTTGGAAGGAAACACAAATGTGGCTTTTAATATCACGTGACTAAGGGGTATGCACGGTCGCGTCGCGGGTTCGTGTTCCACGCGTGAGTTTGAAAAACTCAAAGAGCAGCTAACGGGTCTCAACTCTTCTAACTATCAACAGCTACTTCGGGCAGATGGCATTGATCCTAGAAGTACGCCCTTTGCACAGTATCTCACCGTCCTCCTGACGAGTTTCCGAGAATTGTTCTAGTATACAAAACACGCTTCAAGAATGCTGCGCTGCTTCGGAGAATTGTTGAGAGTCCTAAAAAAAGATACGTATTTCCTAGGTAGCGTTGCACATGTACCAGTTGCTTGACTACGGTAAGAGAGAGAGAGTAGTAGTCAGGCAGTAAAGCGCTCATCATTCTTAAAAAAAGAACACCCTCCCGACCCGACGCCGTGACATTTCTCTTTGCTTCGTAGGATTAGGAGTGCTACTTTTTCTCAAAAGCAGAATACACCTTGCACTGTGCACCATAATCTTTGATTCTATTTTTTTTCAGCTTGTTTGATTGTTTTCCACAGGCCAGAGGAAAAAAAACATTACATGTTCGGTGTTGTGTAATGTGCCCCTCGTTTGGGAAAGAGGGCGTCCAGTGGGACAAACATTTCTATTTTCAGCACGCGATTTCAGGAAAAACAAAACGTTGGGAGTCAAAGACTACGGCCTCGGCATCTCGACACCGCCGCAGACTCCTTGCATGTGGGTGGGGGAGCAATTGGGATTTGGTTTCTTGCCTTCTGTGCAACGCTATTTTTATGAAATCACGCGGCGCGTCTAATTCGGGGTCCAGGTGTCATTTTTCTCTATAAGAACAATCAAATGGAATGCCCTTTTTTTTTTTTGTTTCTCAACTCTCTCCTTTCTCAAGTTCTAAAACTCTCTTTTCTTCAAGTTCTAAACTACTCCTTGCGATTTTACATCCCCATCTTTCTCGTATCCCACTAAAGCTACAATGAAGGCCGGCATTTTCCTTGCAACTGTATTCCTCGCGCTCGGCGCCAATGCCGCCACTCTCCAGAATTGCCAAGTTGACAAGGTAATCATAAGTTCTAACGCATTCGGCACCGTCAACCTCTCCTCCCCCCATTTGTTAGCTTAGACTGTCTCAACCGTTTCGAACGATGTGTGTAACACCGCTCCTTTTCTGAATGCGCCATCACAGGACTTTGACGTTCTCCCTGGATCTCATGGCTCCGATACTGTCACAGAGGGTTCCACTTACTGTTTCGACCTCATTGGTACGGTGTTTGAGCCTTTCCCTAAGGGTTCTTTGGCGTCGGTCAGTTTCCGCAACTTGAGTAAGTATAGTAACGATAACGCAGGAAAAAAACAAATACTGCTTATGGTTTCACATCCCTGGTCTCTTCACCTTCAGTGAAATTTTGCAAACTATTGAGATGGTGTTTAACATTCGGTTGCAGCTCGAGATCTTTGGACTGTACAGGCACCTCTTTGCAAAGTACTCAGGTCGGGTCCATCTAAAGCAAACTGTCCTGGCCTTGCGAAAAACAATAAGGGCTTGACCGGTTGCATCAAAATTCCCAAAGCCAAGATCGCGCTTCCCAAGTCCGGCGTAAGTCGAAAGATCTCTATTTTGTAGTTGTTGTTGTTGATGAAGAAATATTATTCACAGCCATGCTCGTGACAATTTCTTTAATTCGCTAGACCACCATCCAAGTCTCGATCGAGGTTTTGACTGAACAGGGCGCACTGACCTGCATCAAGGGCACGCTCAAGATCGCATAAGACACCTGTTTGTGAAGGGACACACTATCCACTTCCTTCTTGCAGAAAGTGCACGCTACAGGGAGGTTGCTGTTCTACGTTTTCGCGATGTAATAAAGTTATGCGAGACCTCATTTTTTGAAATACTACTGCAATGTTTAAATGTATTTTCTTCTCTGCCTGTCCTGCGCTTACTACATACACACATGCCACTGTTCTTTCCATGTATAATGTTATTTATTCTTCTATCTGCGAGTACAAGGAAATGTACTCCCCCGCTCAGACATTGCGGGCGTCCCCTACGTTATGTTTTTTCCGTGCATGCAATCGGAAATTATCGTAACCACCAATAAACTGGATAGGTTTTCCAGGACATCCCTCCCAAACCACCGGGCTGGTCCTGTGGTCCTGTGCGCCTGGAATGCCCTGATATACAAAAAAATAATAAAGAGTCAGGGGTATTTCATTAAAGTGAAAGCTACCATGTCTAATATCTGTCATTCGCTCTCTGTACTTTGTTTAGCTCCTGGATGCGGTCCTGCCACTCCTTTCGCGTGTGGGCTGTGATTTCCACCTGGACATTGCTCTGGCTCGACGTGGTATCCAGCCTATCTGCAAGGCTCATAGCCTCTTGGAAATAGTGGCAAGCCAGGAACCCCTCCTATCGAACAGTGTCGTTTTCGGTTCAAAAGAATCTCAAAGTGAGTAAAAGAGGTCTCCTAACTCGCTTTGTGGTGTCAACTGCATTCCAGACAGTGTTGAAGATCAATGTACAATATAGTAGCAAATCTCTTTGGGCACGACGGATGCAGGCTGTTCCGGGAAGAAGTACGAGAAGAGCCCCATCTTTGCAATGGCAATGGTTGTGGAGGATTGATTTTGCTTCCATCACTTCCCCTTTTGCCGTTCGAGCCGAGTGCGCTAAAACAGAGTCACGCACGCCACCAAAAAAGAACAACACAAAAGTGCGTTTATTGACGGAGCCGCGAAAATAACATAAAAAAGATAACAGCGAAGACAGAGAGAGAAGAAAAATAAAATAAAGAAGGCAGCCAAAATGAAGAACTGGGCAGGAGCAAGGGATATCCGTTTGCATCTGTTCAGGCCCATCAAAGGCACTCCCCCTGCAAGGTATCAAGAGAGCAGTTTGGCTCTCGCTTTGGCTTCTTGCAAGCGATGCTCTTCCCCTGCTGTTGGGTGGACGCCGTCATGTCGCGCTGCCTTCACAGAGTAATGCCTCAACAGCGCATCACGACGTACAAACGGTCGGTGGCAAAAATCGCATGGCCACGTCATCTCGTTATGCTTCGAGATTTGATGACGTTTCAAGTCATGTACACGTCCAAACCGTTCGCCCGGACAGCGATCGCAGCGGTAACCCCCCGCGTCTTGAGGGATATGGGTCTTTATCGAGGACCGTCCTCCGGATCGACTAGACAGAGTTGGCTCTGCAGAGGTTTCGGGCGACTCTGCGGACGGGTCCGAATTGGGAGGAGGCGATTGAGAGGATGGTATCGTTGGTGACAGCGGTGGGACAGATAGCGTCGAGATATCACCCTGGTGGTTTTTGATAGCGACTGCAGCGCTGGCCAATGTTGAGAGCGCAGAGTCAGTTCGGATGGTCATGGTTAGTGGCTCGACGGCCATGGGACGTGCTCGTGGTTTTCGAGGCGGGTAAACCTTCGGGACCTTCTTGACAATGTCTCGTTTGGTGCGCGATGCTTTGGCAGGAGGTGCATCCTGCGATGCACCCTCGACAGCATGCTTTTCGCCCGCATGCTTAGCCGGGGGGTGTGGTGATAGTAAGGAGTGGTTTTGCTTGCCCTCGATTTCTGCAGTAGAATTTCGCCTAGATTCCTGGTTTGCAGGCGGTGATCGAGCCTGGGAGCCAGTTGATGCTCGTCGTCGTATTTCATGTCCTTCTGTCTTTTCGGCGCGCTCTTTATCATGCGGAGTTGTTGACTCATCATTTTCCTTGCGTGCCACTGCAGTAGTATCTTTCCGTACATCCTCCCGCGCGCTGTCAAAAATATCGGTGCGGGTATCTCCCTCGCGCTCATCGTCTTTCATGTCTTCACGTATATCGTCGCGTTCATCTTCGAGTTCGTCAATGAGTTCGTCCTCGCGTTCATCTTCGCGTAGATCTACCTGAACATCTCGTATGTCCTCGGGCACGTCTTCGGGTGCATCCTTTCGTCCATCCTTGCGTACGTCCGCCCATACGGCCTCAGGTGTCCGTCTTGGCTCATGTTCCCCTCTGTCCTCACGGCTTAGCCGGTATGAGCCACGACGCAACTCCTCCGTCTTAGTCTCACGGTCCATTTCCATGCCGCGATGCGGGGAATCCGGATGCTCACGAGGAGTGACATGGTCATTGGTGGCCGCCTGAGAACTATAATAATCTGGTTTATGTTGCCCATGACCCCTGTCCATTATGTGGTCACGCTCTACCTCGGGGTAATGCCTCCGTGCAGAATCATATCTATAACCTTGCTGTGGTTCCTCCCGGTATCGTGGCTCGGGCTCATGCCTGAAGCTCTCTACATGTTGATAGCTGCGTTCACGCGGTTCCTGAGGGCGATATCGGTGATCGTCTTGCGTATTCCGGTAAAGCTCGTGCCGCACATGCTGATATCTCTGCTCTTGTTCGTGCTCTTGTTCATGCTCTTGTTCATGCTCTTGTTCATGCCGAGGGCCATCGTGAGCTTCAAATCCATGTGGTGGGTCTGGCGATTGTTCTCGTCTATAAACGATCGGCCTTGAACTTGAGGATGGTGATGGCTGTCGTCGTGGTTCTACTACAGATTCTTGCATGGTATCACCCTGCGCCTCATCACTTGTACAAGCGTGGGGGTCGTGGTCGACATCCATCGACTGAGATAGCTCGCTCTCTTCTGGATGTTGATTAAGTGGGGGCTCGTTGGATATGGTAGTGGCGCTCATGACACCGTGGAAGTTGTAGTGGTAGTGGCCGCGTAAAATGTAATCTTGTAAGGACTGGATTCGGCGTCACTGCCTCAATATCGGGTAACTGCTACCACAAAGTAGGGGACAGCAAAGACAAAAAATGAGGATGAGTGATCGAGCCCTGTTACGAATCGCTCTTGGCTGGGTTGCAGATGCAGATGTGGCGGTGAGGATCTTTCGTTTTTTTAGATTGGGCTTTGCAAGAGAACGAGAGTGTTATTTTTCTCCTTTGTATTTGGTGGCGGTGGTGGCGTTATCTGGCTACGAATGGTGGCGGCTCCTTTTTTTGCACTGAAATATGAGCTAGGAGCAAGCTCACAGTTGCGAGCAGGAACAAAGTCGAGGCATTAGCGGACCCTCGACCTCCCCACCTCATCGCAAAGGTAGGCAAGACGGCGCCAGCTTTCGACGCGCGCCTAGGGTCCTGTTTCGGGAGAGGGAGGTGGGCGCGGGATGCGCGGGATGGCGAGGATGGACTGAATCGCGTCTGGGTCACACGCGTGATTGCTTGGTATAGAGGTTCTGCAGAAGCATGTCCCGCGGAGGCAAGCGAGAACAAAAGAGGGTACTGTACCTCGATCGTGCTTACGAAGATGTCTGGTGCAGGTAGCAGGGAGGAAATGGAATGGATTCGATGAAAGGCAAAGGGAGGTATTTTTGTCTTTCCTTTTTATTTGAAAAGGCGCCACCAAAGGATGGGAGGTCGGGTATGGGTCATTTCCTTGTTGGGCAAAACCTGACTTAATCATGCACATGAACAGATGATGCAAACCATGGCCCTTCGAGCCGCCGATTCAAGCCTGGCACTGGGAAGAGAGAGAGTGTGTGGGACAGAGAGACGTGTGATAGGCGAGAAAAGAGGCGTCTTTGTAGTCCCTGTAGCTTGCAGTCTAAGGCGTGTGTGATGGACTAGCGAGAAAACGTGCCGTACGTGTAATTGACCAACATGAAGGGGCAACAGAACCTTGCGAAGCAGGATAAACCATACAACTGCACATCCATCAACCTCGATCGGCCCACCATCCTCGCCCAATTGATGCAAGACAACGACAGATACTTGCACCCACTCGACTGCTGACATGCTCTTTACTGGCTTACCAAAAACGGAGCAGCACCGAGACCAAAAAAACCCAGACCACTCACCCCTTTTTTTGGCCAGTGTGTAAATAGGTTTCAACACGCGTAAATAAACAGGTTTCCAGCATGATTGAGTCTAATGTTTTGTTCTTCACGCAAAGTAGGTAGGATGCATAGTCCCCTACAAGGGGAAAATAATAATAATAATAATAATAATAATAGAGACCTGTTGTTATGTTCAATAATTGTTTGGTCCTGGACGGTAGTTTGGAGAGGATTGCGGATAGCCGGGACCTCCAGGGCTCCGCGGACCCACGGTTGGTGATCTCACCGGGCTTCCTCCTCCGGGGTACGCTGGACGCTGTTGTGGATAGACAGGTGGGGATGATGGTCCACCGTACATGGGTCTGAACTGAGGTGAATGCTGAGGGTATGGTTGCTGAGAATAGGGTTGTGGAGAGTATGGCTGTTGAGAATATGGTTGCTGCTGAGGATAAGGCTGTTGGGGCTGGTATTGGGCGTTGGAAGGACGTGGGGACGAGTATGGGCTACCGTTGCTATTGGGTCCAGGGCGGCCTCCCCCCCCCCCTCGTTGCTGAGGCCCAAGGGCATTGGGACTAGGTGATCCTGAAGGATTGTAGGGGGGATAGCCTCCTCCCATAACACCTCCTCCCATACCACCTCCACCCACATTTGAGTCCTGGCTCTTTCTCGGTGGCCTACGGTACGACTGCTCCGATTGGACTACCGATCCTTCTGGGTCAAAGCTGTCGCGCCCGCGCTCGATGCTGTTATTATTGTTATTGGTGTGCAGCACAAACTGGTTTCCCATATCGTTCACAATATTATCCTGTCTGGGTCGGGCATCCATAGACGACTGCTGCTGCTGCTGCTGTTGTTGTAATCTTGGAGAGCGGGGTGACATAGCGCCCTGCTGTTGCTGAATCGCCTGCGCACGCTGCGAAGGTGACATGAGAGGAGGCGAACGTGGGCTATCCATAGATAGAGCTGTCGAAATGGGAGTAGGGATCTGCGTGCGGCCGCCTGGAGCCCTTGGCCCACCAGGAGATCCACGAGGGCCTAATTCCGGGCTTTCAGGGGTGAAATGCGATTGGATATGATCGTCATACTGCTGATAATCCTGATTCCGAGTTTGCTGCCGCTGCTGCGTCTGTTGTTGTCGTGGCTGCGGGACTTGCTCGCTAGGCTTTGCGCCCCGTTCATTGCCGGCGCCTAGAGCTGCAAGCGGGAACGAGATAAATCCAGAATCGTCCTGAGGGGTCTCTTGGTTATACTTGGTCTCCAACGGCAAGACATCGTTCGGGTTGATCGGATCGCGACTCGGGTCGTGGCCACTGTCCCGTTTTGCATAGAGATATGCACGTCGTTTCTTGCAGATGACGATGGAGAGCACAAAGAGCAATAGCACAGCGCCTGCAGCGGCTATCCCTATGATAGCTGGGGTGGCGAGTCCACCCTTGGAGGTGTCAGGTGCAGTGGTAGCGGTAGGCTGGAGAGTGGCAGATGTACTCGAGGGCAACGACGCAGAAGTGGAGGTGATTTTCGTAGTGACAGACTGTGCAGATGTGGTAGTTTGAGTCGTCGTTGTCTTCGGCTTTGCCGTTGTCGTTGTCTTTGCGGCTGCCATGGCGGCGAGGTGGAGAGTGGTCTGTTGTAAGTTAATATCTATCGTTCTCGTGCACTTTAAAGCGAGGAAACGAAAGACGAGTGGCGTAGGGATGAGGATGAGAGATGGAAGGGGAGGGGATGAGGGGATGAGAGCGGCGTTGGGATGATGAGGAAAGACGAAGAAGAGAGGAAAATCGCAATAAAGGCTGTTCGAGCAAGTAATTTAATTTGTCTGAACCCAAAACATGCAGATGCAACGGTCTCAGGGGAATGTGATGGACGAGATGGACGAGGCCCAAACAATAGAGCAAAGCTTGGATGTGAAAGATCCAGCACAAGAAGGACTGAGCATCGTATACAACACATGCCGTCTACAGGTACCATGTGTGTACATGCGTGGGCCCTGAGAAGCATGTGCAATGCCAGCGTTATATGAACAACATTTGCACAACATACTACTACAAAATATAAAAAGTAAACACCCTGGGTGCTGGCATGTATCTGTCGGAGTTCATCTTTCCGTGCTCTAGTCTTCAATTAAAACCCCGGTTAAATAGTTAAATTGCTTCAGCACAGCCATGTATTATACGCATGTCGTAGACAAACTGCCTATTGCTCTACGTGCAGAGCTGAATGAGGTAGATTCAACGCTCAAGAGTCATTGGCGATACGACTGGAAACCTTATGTGTCTCAGTTTCACAACTGTTATGGTTATTTATTTATGATGCAGAGTTGATCTTCTCATCCAGCGCATCTTGGATAGCCTCCTCCGCTGTAGCAACCACTCGGACGCGACTCATAGCTTGCTCATGCAACATGATCAAAATACTCGGCACTATCGCTGCGATACACCCGAGCGCCATACCCGTTCCCACCACCCAACCTGGGCGTACATGGTAGTTCATGCCCCACATAAACCCACACAGCATCTCCTGAACCATCGAGTTGATGTTGAACGAACCAACAATCAGGCAGTACCTCGCAGGGCTAACGACTAGATCTGTGGGTGATTCTCGGAGCATTATAGCCGCAGTGGATGGCCTCGTCACCGTTGATGACGACGTAGGGTGAGAAGCTTTGCTCCCAGTTGCTTTCTCAACCTGAACAGACGGAGTACGTTTAAAGTACGCTACCGGCTGCTCTGATGGATGGGCAAAAAAATCCACGGGCTCGATTCCCGATGGGATGGTGTAATTGTACCAGGGCCACGCCTTTTGAAGACGGCCTTGTTGCTTCAATAGACGTGCCTGACGTTCATCGACCCAGTCCATCTGCTCCTTAGTTAAGGCAGGCGGCATGGGGATCAGCGGTGGCAACTGATTGGTAGGTTTCGTTGTCGAGGTATCGCGATGGAAGGGCAACAGGCCAGAAGTCAAGACTTCCTCAACGTGTTCTCTCAAAGCGCTGTGCTGATTAGAGGGATGGACCAAATGTTCGTCTTCATGAACTACAAACGTAGACCGCTTGGATGTGCTATTTGGACTTCCTTCTTTCATCATCGACATTGTTGTCGTTCTCGCCCTCGTTCTGGGCGAGATTCGCTTCGTAGGTGTCCTGGGGAGCGATGCATAGGACGAGCCTCGCTCAATAGTCCGCCGGAATTGAGGAGATGTTGGGCTCGTCTGTGAGGTTGCACCCGCTCCTCGTTCCAAGTCACGGGTCGCCAAACTAGTATCCAGAGACAGCGGCTGTCTCGAAGCGGAATCGATGTCTTCGTCTTCAGTGCTAGACGCTCCAAACGGAAATGGTAGAAACGGCAGGACTACAGATTGGGCCACTCGATGGGTCTCCATTGCCAACAGGTCGTTCAAGTCCTCCTCAGCAATGTCCACGCGGACCACGCCTTCTGATATCGGTAGGCCGTCTTCCTCGGATGATTCGGCAATGACACTGGGATGCAAGTGTCTTACAGAATCCGCATCGTTATTCTGATCCTCAATCTGGGCTCCTGACCTATCCATGCTGTAGGTTCTAGACCTTGATCGAGAGCGAGAGCGAGAACGAGAACGAGACCCTGATCTTGACACTACCACATTGGCGGCTGGTGATGTCATTACTCTGGATCGATCGGGGGAACAACTGTTTGGCGAAGGAATCTGAGAGAAAGTCTCCTCGAAGTGGGCATGGGGATGTTCCCTTTGGCGATCACGTCCATATTCAGGAAAGCATCGATAAAAGTCGAGCATCTTCAACAGGTCCGCACTCCGATCCTTCTTCGTGGACCCTGTTATCAGGTTTCTATCCTCGTATTCCTTGAGAAACTGATCGACAAATTGCTGTCGCATAGCTTTATCCTGCCTCCAGATGCCAAATCCCCGAATGAAGCCAATCAGTCGTTTTGGGTGGACAGGGACATTGGCCAAGGTGAAGAAGCCGTTGAGCACTTGGGAAGCAATCTCGATCCAGAGCTTTTGTTTGGCGTCGTCTCCCAGCTTCACCATGTTGCCCATGAGAAGCACTAAGAATGCTCCCCACACCACAACGGACAGGCAGCAGAAAAAAATGAAAAAGTTGAGGGGAGATTTTACAATCAATCTGCAGCCGTCCTTGAAATACTGGCTCCAAGGTGCATTACGGACCCAGGTGCTGAGCGAGAAGTGCTCCGAACGATTTGGTGGTCTTGCCTGACGACAATAGATTGTGATAGGACCCTGATTAGTGTCATGACCTTGTGATAATGAACTAGAGGCTAGAAGCAGCCATTGATATAAGAATACACACCGTGGTATTGACTCCGGAGGTTATCCCCATCGCAGTCGTTGGTAATGCTGTAGAGCCTGGGGACGATTTCGCCTTGATAACATTGCTGCTGCTGCCATTGCTATTGCTGTTTTCGAGGGTATCATTGCTCCCAATGGTGGCGGATTCGTTGGCGCTCAGGCTGTCTTTAACTTCCTGCAGACAATGGCCGTCATCATGCGGTTTGATGAATGGAGCATTGTCCAATGGTGAATAGGCCGTCATGGTAGGGAGGTGCACGCAACCGGGGAAGTCCAGGCTGGTGCAGAGGCGGAAAATAAAGTTTTAAAGGTTTTTTTTTATACAACGAGGGGATGCGATTCACTTGCAGAATGAAGTAGCGGGTATAAGCAAAGGAAATGGGATGAAATTGCAGACGGCTGCAATGGGGTGGATTGGGATGCCAGAAGGAGGACGAGAGGAGAGTGAAAGAGAGCGAGAGAGATAGAGTGCATGTTTGTGTGAGTTTGTGTGAGTTTGTCCGTGTTTGTGTGAGGAAAATGCAGGAGAATGAAATTGTCGAGCGGACAAATGGGCTGATGCCCAGGGCTGACGAGAAACACGCCCTTTCAGCAAATGTCCCTGGGTTTACAAGTCCGGCTCAAAACAGGCTTGGCAGGAAAATTGGATGGTTTCATTTATTCCGCCTGGAGACTATGCCACACACTCACGGCTGTTGCCCAGGCTTGGTTTGCAGGTCTTGCTGTCGGCACTCCAGATGGTTTGGGGATGCCACTGGGCGTGGACACCAGGTTACTCGTGGACGTGGTTGCGCTTTGCTGCGCTTGGAAAGCTAGCGCTACTCGCGCCTGGGCTTCGAAGGCCTTGATATCGCGGACTCGATGTCCGAGGACCGTCTTGTAGATGTTCTGCGTGCCACTTGCCTCAAATCCAACCCGCTCGAGCTCTACCGCCAGCCTTTTGACGAACAGTGCCAGCCTACAAAGTATCACAACAATGCAAGCACTGGAAGGTTAGAGGGCACATTCAGAGACACCTACCATTTCTAGAATCATGTATTCTCTGTTTCCAGATCATACTTTGCATCCAGTTCAGATTTTGATAGAGGTTCTGGTGATCCGTCTCCACCAACCCTTGAAAAATAGTCTGTTGCAAGAGACTTGTGCGATCCCTGGAATAGACCCGCCAGTGATCGCTCAATGGTCTCATAGCATAGCTCGCGGAATTTGAGAGGCACCTTAACCGACTCTGAGTGTGTGAGCCCATACTTGTTTGCTGCTTGGACCGCGGCAGATTCCTGCAGCGACGACAATGTGACCTCGGCCTTCTTGTAGTAAGACACGTCAACTTCCTTGCCTGCACAGACATATCGAACACCAGAACAACAAAAGTTGCTCATCCAGTTATTACCAGCGTGTAGCATCATAAAGAGAACAGGCCGACAGCGACTTGCTGCAGAACTTACCAAATAGGATCTTCCTCCGCTTTGCCTTTCTTTCAGCCTCAGAATCATAATCCTCATCATGATCCTCGATTCTGGAGTTGCTTCCTTTAGAATCCCTATCAGAGCTATCACTGTTCGAATCGTCGTCGTCGTCCTCATTACTGCTATCATCTCCAATCAAATCTGCATCGTATCGATCGAGTGCGACTGATGCTGACTGCCACAAACCCTGCACTTGAACTGTTCCGTCTGATCCGACAAATGTCTTGCTGCCTCCCATGTACTGCGCATGCCGGCCCACGCCTTGGATGTCAGACAGCTTCTCAGCCTTCTCCTTCATGACTTTTTCAGGCGTCCTGCAGATGTCGCACCGAGCGCCGTCCTTGCAAACATCCTGCTTCTTGACGTCCTTCTCCCCAAAGTACTCACAGAGGAAAACGTGGCGACATTGGGTCACATTCTCGCAATATGCCACCATCTTTTGGAAGTTCTGGATTGGATCTATGGCACGCGCGCGCTTCGAAGAGGAAGACTCAGGTGCATGCTTTTCCTTCCGAAGTCGCCGTCGCTCCTTTTCGGCTTCCAGTAAAAACTCAACTTTCGCCCTATCCTCGCGTGAGTAGTAGAGAATGCAACGAGAGATATCCCCATCTCGACCCGCACGACCGCTTTCCTGATAATACCCTGAATGCATGAAAGAGTGGCCGTTAAGCATGAGGGCACCAAGATATAGAAGCGATAATTTAAAATTTTACAATGATCTCACCTTCAATGGTTTTCGGGAGTTCCCAGTGGCAAACAAAGCGGACGTTGGGCTTATCAATACCCATTCCAAAAGCGATCGTGGCTACAATCACATCGATAGGCTTTTCATCTTCATCACTGTTTTTGTTAGCGTTGGTGCTTGCGTCAGAGCACCAGCGGCGCTGGACGCTCGCTCGCTGCTTGGGAGTCATCCCAGAGTGGAAGGCGGCAGCCATGATGCCATCTCCGATCAACCGACTCGCCAAGTCCTCGCACGTCAATCGTTGGCCGCAATAAATTATTCCGCAGACTGCCTCGACCTTTAGACTTGCCACTGGTGATTTTGATGCGGACTCTGGTAACCGAGCCAAAGAGAACGAACTCGATGATTGCACTACTGTTGAGGACGCAACGAAAGATGGGGACTCCAGTTTTGCGCTTTCTGATTCTTCCCAAAGTCGTTTCCTGCGGCTTTTATAGACGCCTTTGAGGAATCCGAGAAAGTTTTCGTATCGGTCATTGTTGTCAAATCGAACCTATGATTTGTAACATGTCAGATGTCAGGACACTATAGGCACGAGATAAATTTCGCCCGCAGAACGACGGCTGTACCTCGTAGAAAAGATTTCCGCGATTAAAGGACGATATGAACAGGCAAAGATTGGGGGGATCGGGCAGTCCCAAGGTCGTCTTAATATCCTGTCGTACTCTATTAGTAAATTGTTGCGTTAAAGTTGCTAGTGTTGGCCCTTAAAGCGCCGTTGACCATGTCGCCCAAGGATGACAACTACAAACCTTTCTGTTGCTGTGGCGGTCAATGCGATGATTGGAAGCTTTGGGAACGCGATCCTGAAATAGTCCAGCTTGACATAGTCTTTCCTGAAATCATGACCCCACTCGCTAATGCAGTGAGCCTTTGACAGAGGGAAGATGATTAAATTGGTCTTGTGTAGCTCCTCTTACTGCGATTTTTTCCTGATGGGTCATACCTCGTCAATTACAAGTCTTGCAACCATGTCTCGCCCTTGAAGGGCAGCGACACGTTTGCGAAACTCACTGGTGGCAAGCAGCTCTGGGGTTACTGGGGGTTGATTCGGGTATAATTGTGACAAGTTAAAACCCTATCATTGGGACCTGTCATGGTGGATGCATCAGCAAACACTCCAATTGCTGATTTGATCCATACCGTAGAGTAGTTTGATTGAGGGTGTCATGAGCTCCAGATCCTTTATGACGCCGGTCCGCCCTTTCTTACTTATCGAAGAATTCAAAGCAGCAGCCTTGATTCCTAGGCGCGACAGTGCACTCGCTTGGTCGTGGATCAGCGCCAATAAAGGCGACACGACTATGGTGATGCCCTTGCTCATAACTGCGGGCAATTGATAGCAAAGGGACTTGCCCCCTCCTGTCGGCATGATGACCAGAGCATCCCGACCTACACTTGTGTTTTACAGACATCAATTGAGTACAGGCACATTACTGAAGAGGCGATTGAGGGCTTCTGGGCGTTAGGCACCATCAATATACCTTCCAACACGGATTGTACTACTGCCAGTTGCTCTCCACGAAACTCCTTTAATTTAAATACTAAGGACGCGTAGAGTTCGAGAACACGGGAGGATTAGAGCGCGAATGTGAAAGAGCAGCCAGAGACACAACTGAGCTGTTAGGCTGCAGAACAAAGCTACATCCACAGAGGTGTTCCACAGTTTCGTTGTACCTGAGCGTAGACATTTGTGGCAGTCTGTCAGGGCCACGGCACTGTGACGTTGTTGTTGTTCTCTCTGGAAGGCGTCTGTGTTGCCGGAGTGATTCTTAAAGGAGAGCTGTGTCTGCACTTTGGCGTCTTTCATATTTGTGCCGGCGTTGCGAAATGGGATGGTGGAGCTACCAAATGCAAGGCATCGGCTTTTTTTGGTGGCAACCACCACAGCAAGTGCAAGCCACACATGCATGGACCCAGGCAGGCAGATGTTTGGCTGCCCCGTCTCCCTCTTCCCGGCTACGCGAGGGCTTCAAATTGAACGATAAATCCTTTTCTCTTTAGCTCTCCCCGCATTGTTCTCCGCCTTTGCTTCCCCTCCATTCATCATTCAGAGGCTGTGAATTATCCTTTGATATTTATCTCTCTCTTCCCAGCAACCCTTTAAAACCATGGTTATGCCTTCCTCAGCCTCTACAGCAAGCACGGCACCCACCCAGCCGCAGCATGAGATTGCCTACTGCATCTTCGATATGGATGGTCTTCTCATTAACACAGAATCACTCTACACCGAAATCACCTGTATGTTTCAAACAAGTAGAAATCAGAAAGTTCTCCACCATTCCTTCCATGTGCGACAAAATAGGATATTGAGAAAAAACATATCGCAGCAAAAACGTGTCTAACGATCAATCGCCCCTGTGCACCAACCAGCAACGCAAGGAGCCACTGGCAAGCGTTTTGATGCCCACTTTTCATAAACACGTTTTCATCTGCTTTGTATTTCAAACAGCGGAGGAGCCGCAGCACCCCCGGGAGCAGCAGCAGCAGCAGAAGTAGTGGCCATCGCGCCGACAAGGGCTGTAGTGTCAAGACAAGGTGTGACAGTGATGGCGATCAGGAGTGCAACCCCACATCCCATTCTCTCCCCCTTACTTTGGGGATAAAGCTATTGGGCGATCTTTATTCCCGGCTTTTTGATTCCTCCCACACAACAACATTCAAAATATTGCCCGTCCCTGGCTTAATCAAACTACTATTATTGCGTGATTCACTTATGCTTTGCTCTTTTGCATATCTGGCTAGCCGAAATCCTTGGGCGCTTCGGCAAGACCTATGATTTTGAGCTCAAGGCTAAGTTGATGGGCCTTCGCGAGAGAGAGGTAAACGCAAAGAATCCAGTTATTTGATAAAACATTCCATTAACAGTGTCCTCGCTCCCCACACTGACAAACCAATCCCTCTGAATTTCTTGTGAAAGTCAGCGGAAATCTTAGTGAGAGAATCTGGAGCCGCTATGACTCCGGACGAGTATCTTCATGAGCGCCATCTTTTGCAATTGGAGCGATTCCCTTTTTGCGTGCCTTTGCCTGGAGTCATGGTACGTACCAATTTCATGAGCGACTACGCTGTGCTCGTGGCACCGAAAGCGATCTGCTTGCCTAACGTGTTCTCGATATCAATCTGGGCTAACACGCTCTGTTTCGTTGTCATCCACAGCGCCTTGTCAAGCACTTGAAGGAGAAGAAGGTTCCAATTGCTGTAAGTTGAATGCGTCATGTTGTTTGCCAGATCGTGGCAAAGAGACTCCGATCCATTAACACATGCTTGCTCTCTTTTGCGTGCAGGTGGCCACATCATCGTACCGTAAAAACTTTGAGCTCAAGTCGATGAACAATCAAGCGTTGTTTAGCTTGTTTGATGTGATCGTCTGCGGCGATGATCCTGCCATTAAGCACGGAAAGCCCAACCCTGATATTTTCTACGTGGCCAGGGATCGTCTTGCAAGTCACTTTGGACAGGATCCGGTCCCGAACGAGAAGTGCCTTGTCTTTGAGGACTCGCCTATCGGAGTTCAAGCAGGTGTAAATGCGTCGATGAAGGTCGTCTGGGTTCCAGACGTGAATATCGGACGACTGTACCCCACACTAGATGGACCAACACAGCGCCTCGAATCGCTTGAGCAATTCGATCCTGCCTACTTTGGACTGCCTCCTTTTTGATAAACTGTGACGGACAAAATAAACGAGACTATAGATTGATCACATGATTTGTTCCTACATGCTTCAATTTTCGTAAGAAAAGAGAGATGCCCCCAAGGTAGCATCCAGTTCTTTGAAATGTCTAACGTTGATCATGGATGACTTTGAGGACATCAACGAGCAATCGTTCGTGGCCGAGAGCGACGAAGAAAACAACGAAAATAATAGACACCGGGGAAGTAGCCGCAACGTGCGGGACAGCGGCGTGGCACAGGAGGAGACTCTGTCACAGGATTTTGACTTCCAAAGCGAGGCTCAAGTTGTGGTGCGGCCTAGAGTTGGCGCTGCACAGGGGAACGTGCCGGAGCCTCGACCGCAGAATACCGAAACTGAAGTAAGAGCGCTGAATAGACTGTACTCAGCGAGATGGCGCTTTGAATCCCTTGACTCTATATCTCACAACGTGTACATGTTATTTTTTTTGCAGGAGTCAACATGTTCCATTTGCTTCGAGTCTTGGACAAATAGTGGCAGCCATCGTCTGGTGTCAATCAAGTGTGGTCATCTCTTTGGTGAAAGGTATCGTTCGCCAAGCACAGTTGACTGTATCAGGTCTTTCAGATGATCAAGCAGCTTAATAAGATTCGTGTTCGATTCACCTTATTGATTAGCTGCATTTTGAAGTGGATATCACAGCGCGGCCGAGATGGAGCTGCCAAGTGTCCTGAGTGCAAGTAGGTTTACGTTGCATGGCGAAAATGAATACTTTCAATACGAAGTAAAGGGGAAACATCATGGCTGAACATATGCAATCTCTAATTGTTAGCCATCCTTCAAAGCGCAAAGATATCCGGCGAATATGGAGCAAATCTGTCGTGGTAGTAGATACTGCCGAGCGGGAGGAGGCAGTTTCACGTGCAAAGAAGGAGCAAGAGCTGAGGATGCGCTGCGAACAGGACCTTGCGCAGTCGAAGATGGCGTACGAGATGCTGAAGACTGAGATGATGAAGCTCCAGAAGAAGCATGATCGCCAGAGAGCTTTCAAGATTAAGTAAGAAGTCGATCCAAAACGTAGACTTGATTGATGATCCAATGGAGTTTGTTTCAGGGACAGTCCTTGGTATTGATGGCGGCTATCCCGGTCTACGCCGAAATAGATATCGAAGCGAGTTGGACCGCTTAAAGCTCACAAACCCACAGAAGGACATAGCAAGGGAATTCTCCTATTTGTCATTTAAAACCGTCCCGTTTCTAACTGCGGTAACGTCAGGATTTATATAGAGGTGTGCTTGACCGATGCATTAGTGGCGCTCCTAATTCAGTCCGATCATGTTTAACCCATATAGCCCGTAGGAACAGCGAACTACATGTCGTATCGACAGGATGAGGAAATGCTGGTTTGCAGTCAGCAGATCTATGATAAGCATGGGATCGTCAAGGTCTCTATGCGAGACTTTTCAAGGAGCCGGCATGGCATAATACCCATACACTCGCAAGCCATCCGGGATGTACAATGCTATACAAATGGTCAGTTTGCGAACAAGTCAATGGTTCTTACAGCTAGCATGGATAAGACGCTGAAAGTGACCTCTGCAACATCAGAACAAACCGTGTTGACGTGAGTCTCTCCTGTAAAACTGCTCCTCCGGCATTTTCTCTTTTGATTTTTGGATGTGCGTTAATATGGCTGGTTGCAAATTCGGTTTTTTTCTTCGGGATTAATAGATATGACTTGAAAGCACCGGTATGGTCATGCTGCTGGTCAAATACAAACCCCTTTGCAATGTATTGCTCCACCAAGGCGAAGCAGACAAGTATCCTCACCTTGGACTTACGAAACACTAAGAGCCCTGTAGCTAGCTTCAGTCAGACAAGTCTTCTTGGTTATTCGCCTATCCACTCCATGGTCCATATTGCGCCTTTGCAGAGTCAAAGACAGGAGGGCATTCTCTGCGGAAATCTTGAGGGAGCTTTCATCTATAACTTTGAAGCCAAAACAGTATCGGGGGTATTGAGCCAAGAATCTTTGATAACCGGCAGTCAAGGATCGAGTTCTGGAGATCATGCTATGAGCAACCTTGACCGTGATCAGGAACGGCGGATACCCTTTCGAGTTCCAGGAGCTAGCTGCTATTCCGTTTCCTTTGATCCGGCGTCTCGTTGTTGGATGGCGTCTTTCAAGTTTTTGGAGAAACAGTTTACTCAGCATGTCAAAGGTTATCTCGACCAAGATGCGGTGAATGGGGATCTGGTGCTCAAGAGCGAATTTAAGGTGTTAGGAGGACCTCCTGTGCCAAGCATGTCAAGGACCAGCGTGTTTTCTCGACAGGACGGATCCACCTGCATGACTGCCGGATCAGACAGCCAGGTAAGTTTATGCTATACTAGCCTATCTCCACAATCAAGCGATATTGCGCATTTTGGACAATCGATGTTAATCATAATGTTTGAAAAACATAACAGACATATGTCTGGTATGGAGCGCCGGAATCTCAACCGTCGATTGTCTCGGATACGTCTTCTCAACCACCATCAGCTGATGGTTCACTCACGCGACTTACCCTGCAAAGCTCAGGAGCCCAGACGCGCCAACGGTCAGATTTGATCAAGGACGTCAAACCGGTCGTCATTGGCCGCAATGAATATATCGTAGCACTCTCGGACAATCAACTGGAACTGTACCGTTGGTCTGAGGTGCAACCTGAACATAGTCGCAGCGGGGGCGACTTGACGGAGGACAGTGACAGCGATAGCGACGACAAAAGCGAAGATAAGGACGGCAGAGACGATGGTGAAGTCAGGGACAAGGGCAAGAGGCGGCGGATGGATGAGGGAGCGCATAGGGCAGTGACAACGTCAGAGGCAGGAGCAGTTGTTATTGCCGTTGATGGCGATTGATGTTTCTATTGCTTGGAATAAATGAACAAAGTGTCTTGGGAGATAAGATAAGATCGAGCATTGTTGTGCAATATCAGTTGTAAATCGGTGATGAACAAAGTGAAGAGGAGCTTGTCCGGCTACGAGAGCGAGCGAGCGAGGTAGCCTCTAGCTGTCTTCCTTGCCTCCATCCGGGCAAGAGAGCGTTTACCTTGATAACAGAGGAGTCATTGAAGGCATATGTGGGGTTTCCATCGATAAGGCAAATTTTATTTTGCCTCGAGCAATCCATGATTGAATCGGACATTCAAAGGAAGACTGTGTGAACAAAGAACGGCGGAATGGGATACCGTTTTTGATGTTTTGTCTGGTAAACAGGGTGGTGGCCCATGCATCGCTGCAGTCAATCAAGTTTCGAGCGGGTGTTGTAAAGCGAGCTGGCTTTCTTTTGCAATCGCAGGGAGGACACCCACATTATTGTGGTGAACTGTTCTTCGGGATAGGAGCACGTTCCACTTCTGGGGGAATGTGTGGCGATAAGCCTAAAAAGATAAAAAGTATGATCGCTCAGTGACAATGTGGGAATATCCCCATGTCCCCATATCTCAGGCTATAAAAGCCCAACGGGTCTGATCGCCTTTTTTTTTCTCATCTCATCCATCACTCCATTCACAACTTCTCATTCCACTCCTGTTCACATTTCACCACCATGACTATCGCTGCTGTCCCCGCCGTCGATGGCGCCTCCTCCTCCGCCGCGGCCCGGCAGCCTCACCACCCACACACGCTTTCAACCCTGGTAAGCCTTCTTGCACGGAAACCAGTCAGAGCAACACACATTATGTTCATGAAGATAGACTTGTCTATTTACGTTTATCGCATCGAATCGTCATCTCATTTCACCCTGTGTTGACCGTATCATTTGCTTCAAAATTTCAATTCTCTGTGCTGCAGGACTTCCAAGGCGCCAGTAGTGCTGCCGCGGCCAATGCCATGCGAACGGAGCTCAACCGCCTGATTTCCCAGGTCCTAAATGAGGACGAGCGTAAGGTATGTACACCTCTCGGCCCGTGCCGCGTTGCATTGTAACCACTAAATACGCAAATTCCAGGCACGTTCCATGGGTGGTGTCTTACTGATCATCGTGCTTCTTTTCTCAACATTCCGTTGCTCTCCCTTCCTCTTTCTCTCTGTCGCTATTTTTTGTTTTTTTGTTTTTTTTGTTTTTTTTTGCTCACATTAGCTTTTCCAAAATGAAATGGGCAACTTCTTCATGCTCTTCAGTCGCTGGCTGGGAGAGAAAAGCAAAGGTACAAAGATCAACTGGGATAAGGTCAAGTCACCCCCCCAAGACCAGATCGTACCCTACGACAGCATCGCTAAGGTCGAAACGAGCCCCCATCTCAACAAGCTCGCTGTCTTGAAGCTTAACGGTGGTCTTGGAACGACTATGGGTTGTGTTGGACCCAAGAGCGCAATTGAAGTTCGTGACGGCATGACTTTCTTGGACCTCAGTGTTCGTCAGATCGAGGTATGTAACCCACACAGCTCTTAGTTTGATCATCGCCCAGACCCAACTACAACATGGTGTACTAAATATTGATATGATGATATATGATATAGTTCCTGAACAAAGCCAAGAACGTGAGCGTGCCTTTTATTCTCATGAACTCGTTCAACACGGACGATGAGACCAAGCGCATCGTTCAAAAGTATGCTACCCACAACATCGAAATCTTGACCTTTAACCAGTCTCGGTATCCCCGTATCAAGAAGGACTCTCTGTTGCCTGCACCTCGCAGTCCCTCCGGAGACATTGCGGACTGGTACCCGCCTGGCCACGGAGACTTATTTGACTCGCTGTACAACTCTGGGCTCTTGGACCAATTGATTGCCGACGGCAAGGAATATCTCTTTGTCTCGAACGTCGACAACTTGGGTGCTACTGTTGACGAAGCTATCCTTAACCATATGGTCGACACGGGCGCAGAATTCCTGATGGAAGTCACGGACAAGACTAAGGCCGACATCAAGGGAGGTACGCTCATCGACTATGAGGGCTCAATCCGTCTTCTCGAGATTGCTCAGGTGCCTTCGGAGCACGTCGAGGACTTTAAGAGCATCAAGAAGTTCAAGATCTTCAACACCAACAACTTGTGGGTCAACCTCAAGGCAGTCAAGCGTGTAGTCGAGAATCGTGAGTTGAGCCTTGAGGTGATTGTCAACAACAAGACGACCGATTCTGGTGAGAAGGTCATCCAGCTGGAGACTGCCGTCGGTGCCGGTATCAAGCACTTCCACAATGCTCATGGAGTAAACGTGCCACGCAGCCGTTTCTTACCCGTGAAGTCGACCTCGGACTTGTTCCTGGTCACATCGGATTTGTACGCGCTCAACCACGGCGAGCTTTCGTTCAACCCCAAGCGCATGTTCAACACAGTCCCGTTGGTCAAGCTCGGCGACCACTTCAAGAAAGTCAACAACTTTTTGGCACGCTTCAACAATCCACCGCATATTCTTGAGCTCGACCACTTGACTGTGACAGGAGACGTGTCATTCGGCTCCGATGTGGTGCTCAAGGGCACGGTGATCATTGTTGCGAATGCTGGATCCCATATCGATATTCCCTCGGGAAGTATTCTCGAGAACAAGGTTGTATCTGGCAACCTCCATATCCTGGACCACTAGATTGCAGGTTTAATTTTGCGGAATAAACAGAATATGTATATTACAACCACCAATGTAGTTGAGGAAAGCCTGCACTTCTCTTTGGTATCGATACCTTGGGAAACGTGGACTGCTTTTCGACATCCGTATTGTTTGTTTCGTGGAAAAAAAAGTGTGGGTTTTCCGCATTTTTGAACAAGCTACTTTTAATCGAAGGCAGCGCAAACGTAATACGAAAGCAAGATGCGGATTAGTCCCCGATCCCTCTTGGCCCTGCGACCACTACCAAAGGCCGCCATTGCCGAGCAAGAGTCATTCTCGATATACATTCATTGGCCTTATTGCCTAAGGTCAGCTAAGATGCACAGCTCCGCGGTTGGAAATGTCTTTTGGATGGAGGCGTTTTATCTGACTGTGGTGTGGATCCCACTCTCGCGCGGCCTGCTTCAATAGCAAATGCACGTATTGCAACTTTAACAAGTACGTTGATCCCAACGTTGATAATGAGTGCATGGAGCGATCCCTAGTCACGGAGCTGGAGACCGAACTAGCCCATTGGAGTCTGGATCAAAAGTCACGGCCAGTACGATCTGTGTACTTTGGAGGTGATGCATCGTACTCTTGGCGTAGACTGACTGCAATCACATCAATATAACCTACAAAGTTGGGAAGCTAATTAACAAACACCTTCTTGTGGTGTTTGCCCATCGCATAAATAGGTGGAACACCAAGTCTTGCGAGGGTAAATGGCATACCTTGACAGCTCTTGCTCTTTTTATAAGGGTTAGGAAAGGCATTTATTCGTTTGTATTTTTTGTCCTTGTTCTGTAGCCAAGTATGTTCAAGTCAGTTTTGAGTACCCTGGATCGCTTGTGCTATCTCTCTCAGAACACCGAGATCTCCATGGAGGTAAGATGCCATTCATTTTGATGCATTTGGATGCAGCGGCGGATAATCCGCACGCCCGGCTGACCCACGCCACATGTAATCCCCCTTGTCTAGGGCAATCCATCGGTAAGTAGTCCATCACTGAGGCTGCAATTAGAAATCTATGTCTGGCTTCTTGTTCCTGAATCGCCTCGATTGTTTTTGAGTAGTCCACGACATCTATCGAGACATTGCAATCTCTGCGTGATATAGGAATCAATCGGTACTCTTTGGGCGTCCAGTCCTTTCAAGATCACATCCTAAAAGATCTCGGCCGAGATCATACCCCTTCCTCAGCTTTAAGGTCCCTACTGGATGCTCGGTCCGTCTGGCCTGGAAGGGTGTCCATGGACCTGATCATGGGGCATGCGGGCCAGACCCTTGAGGATTGGACCAAGGAGCTACGTTTTGCGATGGACGTGGTAGACAACCATTTGAGTCTTTACCATTTGACGGTTGAACCTGGAACAGTGTGGGTAGCAACCGCGATTGCAGTTCATGAACGTGATACAGGACCGCTGACTGATTTGCTTCTTGGACAACAGATTGCACAAACACGTTACACAGGGCAGGACCGTTTTGCCAGACAGTGACCTGGCGACAGACATGTATGAGGCTACAATCAAGGTAAAATAGAAAACCTTAGTCGTTCATGTAACCACTTCGCCCCTCTCTGCAGAGAACGTGGCCTATTATTGAGATACACGGCTGACATTGAATAGCTGACAAGCGAGGCTGGGTTTGAGCACTACGAGGTGTCCAACTTTGCGAGGAATGGAGCATATAGCAAGCACAACAGCGGTCATTGGCAAGGGATTGATTATCTAGGTAAAGCAAACTGAGACGCCAATATATGTGCTGACTTGGCCGCGCATTGAGCGTTTTAGTTGTCATGCTAACGCAAGGTCATGTAGGCATTGGGCCTGGCGCCCACGGGCGGGTGCTCGATCCCAGGTCAAGACAGCGTGTGCGTACGTATAACGTAGGTTCTTGTGTTTCTTAAATGTGGAAGACGTTAAACAGCTGCTATTTCCCTCGCCTCATCTAGCCCCTTCTCACCTCATTTCACCTCATCTCACCTCATCATGTACATTTTGGGCAATTTAGATACGCGATCCTGCAGGATGGATGGGCCAGTGTGCTGAACAAGGATCTGGGTAAGTTCTCACATTCTTGATCTGAAAAAATAAAATCTGAGCCTCCGTGTTCACCATGAATGGATCTTTGATGTTACTGCCCACAGACGCAGACGCACAGCGGCGATAGATCCTGAAGAGTCAAAGCAGGAGCTTGTTGTGCTAGGAATGCGCACGAAGCGAGGAATAGAGCACGAGCGGTTCAGGCAACTGACTGGCCAAGAGTTGTTGAAGGTACTGATAACTGGTTACATGAGGTGCAATTGATCTGTCGACAGCTTTTCTCACCAATAGCTGTTGACCGGTGTGCTTTTGTGGATAGTACTTGGACGCGGATGCGACGAGATCCAGCATCGCTGCTGGTCTCGTTACCCTTACGAGCCAGACGCTGTCTCCTACAGAGAAAGGAATGGCAGTAGCAGACGAGCTCGTGGCGAGGCTTATTCCGTGATGCTGAACGAACCCCTCCGGCCCCCCGGCTAGTGGCCTGAGGAAAGACAGTCCATTTGCCCCAGAGGTTTTTGATCTCTTTTCACGCACATGGAACAGGGGCGTGAAAAATAAATAAAAAAAAATTCCTTCCACGCCGTTCCTCGTTTTTTCGAGCTAATACATAAAACCTAGTTCGCAAACTTCTTCTTTTTTTTTTTTTTTCTTTTTCACCTCCCCATCCCAACCTACTTCCTCATTACATCCACCATGGTCTACAAAGTCGGTATGTGCATATTCATCGAGCATCTCAGTTGTCATCGTCGTCGCTCCCCGTCCAGGCTTGCCATCTTACTCCTGAATCTGATCTGATCATTCTTCCTTATTTGCATTGCTTTGCCCATTATAGCTGACATTAGCCTCGCTGCCTTCGGTCGCAAGGAGATCGAGCTCGCCGAGAACGAGATGCCCGGTCTTATTGCCCTTCGCCAGAAGTACGGACCCCAGCAGACCCTCAAGGGTGCCCGCATTGCCGGTTCGCTCCACATGACCATCCAGACCGCCGTCTTGATCGAGACCTTGACCGCTCTCGGTGCCGAGGTCACCTGGACTTCCTGCAACATCTTCTCGACCCAGGATCACGCTGCCGCCGCCATTGCTGAGTCCGGTGTCCCTGTATGTCTCTCTGCCTTCCATCAATTGGAAATTTGTTCACTTGCCTCAATTGACTTGGTGGCGTTGCTCCATATTAACCTCCGGCAATTATTTGTTTGTTGCGAATTCAAATGCAGGTCTTCGCTTGGAAGGGTGAGACCGATGAGGAGTACATGTGGTGCCTCGAGCAGCAGCTCCTCGCCTTCAAGGATGGCAAGGGCCCCAACATGATCTTGGACGATGGTGGTGACTTGACCACCCTTATCCACGAGAGCCACCCCGCTCTCTTGAACGAGATCAAGGGTATCTCTGAGGAGACCACCACCGGTGTCCACCACTTGTACAAGATGCTCAAGGAGAACAAGCTCAAGGTCCCTGCCATCAACGTCAACGACTCCGTCACCAAGTCCAAGTTCGATAACCTTTACGGATGCCGCGAGTCCTTGATCGACGGAATCAAGCGCGCCACGGATGTTATGATCGCCGGAAAGGTCGCCGTTGTTGCCGGATACGGTGATGTCGGCAAGGGTTCCGCTGCTGCCCTTAAGGGTATGGGTGCCCGTGTCCTCGTTACCGAGATCGACCCCATCAACGCTCTCCAGGCTGCCATGGAGGGTTACGAAGTCACCACCATGGAGGACGCCGTTAAGGAGGGTAACATCTTTGTCACCACCACCGGCTGCCGTGATATTATCCGTGGTGAGCACTTCGCCCTCATGAAGGACGACTCCATTGTCTGTAACATTGGTCACTTTGACATTGAGTTGGATGTCGCCTGGTTGAAGAAGAACGCTATCGGCCATGTCAACATCAAGCCCCAGGTTGACCGCTTCCAGGTCGCCTCTGGCAACCACATCATCCTCTTGGCTGAGGGTCGCTTGGTTAACTTGGGATGCGCCACCGGCCACCCCTCGTTTGTCATGTCCAACTCGTTCTCGAACCAGGTCTTGGCCCAGATTGCTCTCTGGACCGACATCGAGTCGTACCCCTTGGGCGTCCACATGCTCCCCAAGAAGCTCGACGAGGAAGTCGCCGCCTCCCACTTGGCCAAGATTGGCGTGAAGCTCACTAAGCTCACCCCCGTCCAGTCCGAGTACCTCGGCCTCAACCCCGAGGGTCCTTTCAAGCCCGAGCACTACCGCTACTAAATATGCTGTAATACGCTTGTAGTCGTGAGGCCATCCACTCGCATGGAGACAGCAACAATAACTGCAACTCAACTTGCAACACACGACAGTACTGGCGCCCCAAGGCCAATTCAACTTGTACCATAGTCTGCCCTTTTGTATACTTGCACAACATAAACCGATAAAATAAAAGATAAAACTCCCATTATGTTCAACCATAAACAGACATGGCTGGCTCCCTTATTTCGCTTGCACCCACTGGGGAGGTTTATTCAAGAATCCACATTCGGGGTCTTTGTGAATAGAATGCATCAGCGGCTTACTAGCGCGCCAAAGGCACTCTCATGTCTGCTACGGCTCGCACAATTACAGCGATTGCCAGATTTCACAGAGGACGAAGTGATACAAATGTTGAGGAGAGCGTGAAATCATCCTGACATGTGGCTTCCATACGAGTATGCTGAGACATCAATAGAAAAATACAGGGGCGTATCTTTTGCCAGACTTGGGACTTGAAGGTGTCGCCAGGCGCCTTTGTCAACAGAATGCTGAAGCGGATGTTCAATCGAGTTTTCTTTAGAAAGGATGAAAACTCATGGTGTGAAAGCAAGCATTCACAAAGGCGCCAGTGTGGACGTCTCGTTATTCCTCAAACTCTTCAAAGGCCCAGCGTGTCAGTGTGCCTCGTAGAAGTATCCCTCCTGTGAAATGTTGATAAAGCAGCCGCAGTATCCAAAAATGCTATGCGTCTCCTTTTCGTTTCAATTCCTGCAAATCTAATCATTCGTTCATCCATTCATTCATTTGCTCCCCGTGGACGACGCACCTGTCGTCAAACCTGTAGAGCCTACCTTCTCGAGTCGTTTCTTTTCTCCTTGCAACATCAACACTTGCATTCGTTGGTCTGGCTTCCGTCCCTTGGCGGCGGTGAGTAAAGAGCCCTACAGACCGCTGCTTGGCTCGACCTGACCTGGAAGACTCTTCTGACTCGTCATATCTTATTTATCCTGCCTCTCTTTTCTTCTGTCGCTAAAATAACTACTTCCAGATATTTATGCCCTGCTGGCCATGAGATCCCCCTCCTCCTGTCCAGACCAATTCCGACGCCAAGCAGAACTTCTGCCCTCTCACACATCACAATAACAGCTGTAGCGAGAGCAGTCGCAACAGCCAAGAGAGTGACGTTGCAAACATGGACGCACGCCAACGCAGAGACTGTAGTCCGGAATACCCATCCGCTACCCTGGAAAGTGGCCTTCAACCCGACTATTCATTGGGAGACCTCGACACAGTCTTTTCATATTTGAGGCTCGAGAAAACATACCTATCGTCTACGGATGCGTTAGTAACAACGACAACAACAACAACATCTACGACTAAAGTCTTTGATTCCCAAACAAACGACATAAAAATACCGGCTAATAACACGCCGCCACCGAACACTAGAGTTCTGGAAGAGCACCTGGTCTCTAGTGGTGATCTAGGAGATCTCTCGAGGATCTTTCAATACCTACAAGCTCACCGGAAGACTCACCATCCTCATCAGTCAGTTGATTCGACCGTGGCACCTCTTCACCACAATTTAAGGAAAGAACTCCTATACCCTAACCGGATTATAATCGACAACGCCAGCTCTCGAGTGCATGACGAATCATTCGTGTTGGCCAGCTCGGATGCGGCACCTTCTCTCGTCATCAATGATGCCGCAGAAGAATCCATGGAGACCACCGTAGAACCGAGTCAAGAGGCCAATACACTCCTTGATGAAGACGCTCTCAGCGAGTGGACATCGGATAGCAAGCGCCGGATCAACAAAGGAAAGGTTACAACAAGAAAGGGACTTCCGATCGATGAGCCGTCAAGCAGCGGAGGATGGGCCTCTTCTGAATCTGATCACAAGGAAGGTGCAGAGCCTGAGCCGGCGACGTATAATCACGAAGCGACTCCCGGAGTCCTCCTTCACGAAGAAACCGATGACGACAAGTCATGTTTGAAAGATGTTACCATCACCGCTTCCAAATCTGTATCTAAAGACACAGAGCCTGCATCGACACGCCCATCGCGTACCTTCATTTTCAAGAAGAAACGGCCTTGGCAGGCCACACGGGCTTTAAAACACATGAAGATACTATTCTTGGCGGAGCAGCAACAACTGAATGAACTTCGACGGTCACAACAACTGGAGCGACCGCAGCGGGGGCCAGGGCCTATAGACTCAAAACCTCATGACGAGAGACATGGTTGCTCCAAGGATGCGACTATGATGCTGCGAAGCAACCAGGAGAAGCGTGAGATATCCAGCTGTGAGATGGTGCTTACAAACAAACCCCGGTCGCATTACAAAAACTTTTGGAGGAGCTGCACGTTGGACACCGAAGAATCCGAGAGCGAAGCAGTGTCTCCGATGACCTCGACACAGTGTCTGAGCGAGGAGCAGAGTGCAGCGAAACAACTGTTGGCAATGAAGGTCAGGGATACCTTCTTGGCGCCCAAAGGAACCTCGCTCTTAGAACAGGCCCTGTCGAAGTCTGAGACAGATATTGTTGGTTGGGTCGTAGAGAACCCAAGCGCCGAGGACACGCACTCAGACCAGGACAAGATTATTATTCAAGGGTCCTCGGAACAGGCTTCCCCCGATGTGGCGCAGGAGCCTCTTAAAACTGATGATGTGGAGGAGCCGATGGAAGATGATGTTGTACCGTCAGATCGAGTTTTTATTTTTGTAGACAACTCGAATATCCTTACCGGATTCTATCAGTATCATCAACAGCATGTGACTGTACTGAATGAGGACAATGTTCCTTCCGGAAAGCACGTAGCCATAGTTGACAGGAATGAGCAAGACGACTCTGATGCAGACGAAGAGATAATACTTTACCCCATTTGTCCACGCTCTCAACAAGCGGACCAGGACAAGCGTGCAAGGCCCACAACGTCGTCGGCAGGAGCAAGGATGGTCAAGGGCAAATTTCCCATTTTCAATTACGGGGCATTTTTTGATCTACTGAGGAGAAATCGGTTTGCAGCGCGGCGAGTGCTGGTGGGCTCTGCCCCTTTATTCCAAGAGTTGGATATGGCTCTCGAACATCGCTACGAGACGATCATTTTGCGGAGAGTCCGGAAGTTCGTTCAAGGCGAACTCGGCGCAGTTCCGATTCCAACCAAGCAGCTCCGATACCGTAGCGGCGGTTATGCTGGCAGCAGCATTGTCAATGTAAATACCGCACCGCTGGTTGGCAATCAGCTTGCATTTGCCCTAGAAGGCGGAGCCACGTCTACGGGACTCGGAGAGGCTACTAAAGAGGGTGCATATGGTAATCAGCAAAATCACGCAGTGACAGCAACAGCCGCACCAGCGGCGAAGGGAGAGCAAGGCGTGGACGAACTTTTGCATCTCAAGATGATGGAAACATTGCTGGACCACGAACCAGCAACGATGGTTGTAGCGACGGGTGATGGTGGCGACAGTGAATTTGGAGGTGGTGGGTTCTATGCTGTAATCAAACGCGCACTCGACCGTGGGTGGCAAGTTGAGATGGTGAGCTGGGAAGATCAGCTAAGCGGGGTTTATTTGGAACTGGCGCTTGAATACGGATTTGCGTGTGACGATCACGGACACAAGCATGGGCCAGTACGCGGACCTGGACGTGGACCAGGACATGGATGGTGTAATCGCTCGCATCAAAAAGCAGCCTTTCACAAGCAGAAAGAGAAACAAACCGGCCGTCAACGGTGGTCTGAGAATGGCCGATGTAATCGTGGCCACCTGAGAGTGTGGTGTCTGGATTGGTGTAGCGACCAGTTTATGCAAGATCAAGTTTAGCAAGATATCGCCAACACCATGCACAGTTGCAGGCAGGCAAGAAAGCAGCCGATCTCAGTTCTGAATAAATGTGTTGCTCCACCTCAAATGTACGCTCTGTTCCCGCTCGACAATAACCTCGCATTTATTTCTCTTTTACTAAAACCTGTTGCTCCAATTCCTTCACTCGAGCCTTTAATCGTTTGATTTCTTCATCCTTCTCCTCAGCAGATTCCATCGGATTGGGTTGGTCTGGCTGCTGGCTTGATCCCAGATTGGCTGGTGGCTCCGACGAGGCGCTTCCATGGACGGCTGCTAGGACAGGCTTTTCTACGTCCGTATCGATCTCGCCCTCGAGAGAGCCTTGTCCAGGTGGGATTGTTGTCACGGAAGGCTATTCCTACACGGTTCGACGGGTCCCCGCGACTTGCGATTCCCTGATATCTTCCATGGTGCTTGCCGTGGCAGTTTGGCCGGGCATGATGCAAGTGACTGTGTCCAAGTGATCATCTTGTACATTCTCCTCATCATCCGACTCCATAGAATTATCAATGTCTGGTTCCATGATCTCTTGGGCTTGTTCCTGTTCAGGCTCTCGTTCCTCTGAATCCACGAGCTCTGAGTACACTTCGACAACCTTTTTCAAGTTCTCCGTCGGGGTCCCGAGATAGGATCCACGTTGCACTAACGCATGGAAGGTCTGTGGCCTCAAGGTCTTTTGGGAGACGTGGTTCACTAGCCGCAGGTACCGTCTGTTTGTGTACAGCAGGGCGTCGATTTCCTGTCGCTGAACTTTGGATTTTTGCAAGAACAAATTCTGTTGTTGAATCAATTTCGCTTTGTTGGCAACAAATTCATTGATATCCTCCTTTGCTCGAATGATCCACTTCTGGTGCTTGTTGGACCTCTTCACATAGAGTTTTGCATGCAGGACGCCATTCTGGTACGACTGTCGCGTGTAATTCGTTTCCCAAAATTCGTGACCTTCACCTCCCCGTTCGTCCTTGAGAGAGACATTGTGGATCATCAATCTTCGATCGTCGATTTTGAGGCCAGGGGGGTTTTTTATCACCATACGTGAGACCACATTCCCAGGGGCAGGTTCCCAATCCTGATCGAATCGAGCCTCTGCTAGGACTTCGAGATCACCCACGTCATAGGTGAGAAGAAACTCCTGAGCGACTCTTTCCTTAGTCTCGATTTGATTGATCTCGGACTCAATACGATAGATCTCGGCCAAGATCTCACCTTGCTGCTGATCCTTGAATAGAAGTGTCTCCTCCATAACCTTGGACATGCCTTTGTACTTGTCCTTAACCAAGTTGTCGGTTTCTTTCATCGTTGGGGTCTTTTTCATTATCGTCCTGTTCATGGATACAGGTCGATTGAATTCCGCCAACTTCAAAATCTTGCGGACCGTGTTCTGTGTGATGCATTTCTGGATTGGCTTTTTGGTCTCGAGATCGCAGTCGATCAAGAAGTGGGGGAAAGAATTCCGACCCATGATCTCATGTAGGACCTTTGATTTTTCATTCATATATTCCCGAAACCCGCACTGTTTCGGATGTAGATCCTTGTAATCGATTTTTGTATGCAGGAAGGCCATGATACCGTTGAATTCTGGAAACAAATCCATATAAGCCCTGATAGCGTTCCGGAGTCCAGGACTAAACGGTCCTTTGCCGATGAGGACTAGATGAATCTTTCCCGCTCTCAGGATTGCATTGAAAATCTTTGCCACATGGAGTTCATTTGAGTTGTTGGTATCATTCAGGCCTGGTGTATCCAAAAGATTGAACTGGATCGCTCTAGATGTTTGTTTCCGTCTCCTGATCGTAACCCCTTTCCTGCGATCGAGCTGATCTTCAAAATCCTCTGGGTCGAGATTATGGATGAGCCGGCCGTAATCCAGGCGGCGGGGGGTCACCGACTTGAAGTAATTTCCGCCCGGCACTGAAGTCTCGACAGCCTCATATGTTGGAAGACTGTGAGAATGGACGAGCAACGGACTTGGAATGTGTGCGAGACGTTCCGTTGCTAATAGCGCTGTGGTCGACAAGATAGTGTTCATCGGCAAACTTTCTGACAGCCTCAACAAAGGTACTCTTTCCAGACTGCGTCTCGCCTAGCAGAAGAATGTTGTATGTTTGAGGCTGACGGGCCGCATCGTCTTTCGGCGGTTGGGGCGGGCATGCACCTGATGCGTTAGCGATGGACTGAGGCGGCTTGGGCGGAGGAGCAGGTGGTTGATGGTTCTTACGGAAGGGGCTTAAGATAGAGTTAGAAGTGGCCATGCTGTTCTGGAGGTTGACAGTCAGCGTATGAAATAATTGTGCCTCGAAGACTGAACAAGAGCACAGCGTTTTGCTCATCTACCGGAAGTCGGCTCGGGTAACGCAGCGCAGAGTGCTGAAAGTTTGAGTAATTTGTGGGGACAAGGGCAATGAAAGGAGCTGGGGAGCTGGGACAAAGGAAAAGGAGATATTCAAACCATTGAGTCAATATTTAGGCCTGCGGTAATAATGCGCATGTTTCCTTCAGATCAAGCTGTTTGTGTTCATCACAAAGGCGATTTTCGTCCTTAGTGCACAAACTCAAAGGTTCAGCTGGCTATCTTTAAAGGCTAGAATCCAGCCTGGTGGAAGGCAAGCATTCCATAAATGCACACATCAAAATTCCATTTGTCTTCTCCAGCTGGTCTCAAAGCGAACGTTTTCATCAGGTTCACCGGATCCCTCAAAATTTCATTGCGTTGTCTTAAAAAGGTAATATAATTTTGGTGCGTGCATTTAATAATGCTCGCCTTCTCACAGGCTGGATTCGAGCTCAGCTTTGAGGCCAGCCTGAGGAGAAGACCATTGGCAACGGAATTTTGATACGTGCATTTACGGAATGCTTGCCTCCCATGAGGCTGGGTTCGAGCCTGGAACCGAGCCAGAAAAGCAATAGAATTCTGGCGCGTGCACGTAAAGAATGCTCGCCTTCCATCCGGCTGGATTCGAGCCTACCAATGCAGCTCGAATGTTGGTCCATTTACAAACTCGGAAACAAACCACATCTTGCATATGAGATGAACTACTCATGTTCATGTTGAAACGGGCGATTGAGGGCGAGGTATTGTTCCTTCAGGAAGTCTAGGCCTCAAGCGGTTGGATTCTTACATAGTCGCACCGACAAATAACCATATTCGCTCTTTCCTCTGTTCTTTTCCAACCTTCGTTTCTGTATCATTAACACCACTACGACCTCATTGAAATCGCTCATTCCGTTCCTCCAGTAAGCAGTCATCATTATCTTGCCCATTCATCTGTGACATCTCCTCGTTCAATATCTAAGCGTACTACATTTTTCTTATTCGTTGGTGTCAAAATCAAAGCAATACGAGAATTGCAGTACGACTGACAAACGGGTTTGGATTGCTATCCACGAACAACAAGCCAATTCAGCAACCTACACATCCTGCTCGTGAGTTCAACGTCCTGCTCCTGGGCGAGACACAAGCCGGCAAGAGTACCTTCATTCAAGCTACACGTCAATATGCTGATTCAGCGTACCAAAAGATGGAAGGAGTCATTGGCAACGGAATCTCTTCTTGCACAAGCGCGGTTACGAGATATTCTATCTCCACAGATCTGCCGTCGTACAATATCGTTGAAATCAGATCAATGAATGGATAAACTACCATAGAAAATTCAACTATGGCCTCTTTCCGAACCGGGTGAATGCGGACGATTACGAGGATGAACTCAACGAACGCAAGAAATATACACTCCAACACGGGGAGATCTCTGATGAAAATCTTAGATTCAACCTGTACGACACCCCGGGTCTGAACGACACCAATAGTATGGACGAACTCCATGTCGCCAATATCTTTGACAAGATCAAAGAAGCAGGCAGGATCCATTTGGTTCTAATCATGGTTGGCAAGGGTCCTTTCAGTCCAGGCCTGAGGAACGCAATCAGGTGCTACCTTGACATCTTTCCACAGTTTGATGGAATTATGGCCTTTGTCCATACCAAGATCGACTATAAGGATCTGCACCCTGGCCAGCTCAAATTCAAGCAGTACATGGAGGAAAAAATGAAGGTTATCCACGAAATTATGGGCCGCAACAGCTTCACTCACTTTTGGATTGACTGCAACCTTGAAAGCAACAAACCCGTCCGAAAGTGTATCACGCATAACACTATCCGAAAGATCCTCAAAGTTGCCATGCTTAATCGCCCTATATCATTGAAGGCAACGTTGATGTGCAAGACACCCAAGATGCGGGAGACTGACAGCTTGGTGAAGGACAAGTACGAAGGCATGTCCAAGGCCATGGAGGACGCTCTTCGATTCAAGAATACAGAAGAAGGCAATACTCTGGCGGACATCTATAGTCTTAACACTTCCATCATCAACAACGAATCCGAAGAGAAGAGCAATGATCTCTATATCCAAACCAATGGCACAGATGAGCTCCAGCTGTTGGATGAAATCAGACATGACGACACCTGGGGCCTGTTCCGTGACCTTTTCAACTGTATCCGCCAAGATTACGCGATACTGGAGTAGCAAGACTTTGTGATTGATCAGATGGTCCTGTACAACCATGGTTTCAATTTAGACGAGACGGAAGGTGGCTCCGGCGAAAAGTTCTGGAAAACTCGATTTAGGAGAAAGAACTTTCAGAATGGGGTCTTGTATGCCAAGTTTTACGTCCAAAAGTGCAACAAGTACCGGCAAGAGATCTTACGCATGAAGATACGACAGTGCGAATTAGACCAGGAATGGCTTGTTTTGACTAGCAATCGCGAATCTCAAGACGAGAGATCGAGGAAGCAGAGGGAGGAGATCGAAGGGTTGGTGAAGAGGAATGACGAATACATGAAACTTGTGAGTATCGTCAAGGAGGTGCAGATGAGGCCCGAGGTATTCCGTGCCCTCGCTGAAGCTGGAGCCTATGTTGGCACGCCCTCAGAAAATGTCCACAAGGTCGTAGAAGTCTACGCTCGGGTATTGGAGGAGCAGTGGAGCCTCAGGGCGGCCTGCGATAGCGACGTTGGGGTAACAGTTGACAACTCGATGGAGTCTGACGACGAAGATGATAACAATCAGAGCATTGAGCCTTTTCCATAATTTCAATAAATTGCTTGTTATTTCCTGTCTCTTGTCATTCTTGCTAGTATTTCTGGCCTTCGCCAACACCCTAAAACTAACTGCAACCCTATGGATATTCTAAACCGCATATTAAAATCATACTCTATGAACGTACAGGGGTAGGAAAGTCCATTATAGCCAACATGCTTGTCCAAGAAAATTTCTTTGCCAAGAACCGACTCGAGGTCGGTGATTCCTCCGCTGGAGTTACTTCAAGTGTCGAGGCCGTGGATGGAAGAGGGTGGATTGTGGTCGATACCGTTGGTCTAGGGGAGACACGTTGGCGCCAACGGTATCCCAGAGGCAATAGAGCTGATGGCTAGAGCGGCCAGGGAAGGCTGGACAGGATATCACCTCATTGCGTTTGTTGTCCCTGAAGGACGACTCTTGACGGACGAGTATCGGACCCAGTTCACTCTGTTCAAGCAAATGTTTCGTGGAGCAGAAAGCAACTTCGTCTTGATAATCACGCGTTGCTACAATGAGGATTGGATCAGCCAGAAGAGAACAGAGATGAGATCGAGGCGATGTTTGGGAAGATTCCAGTCATTCCCTGTGATTTTGAAAACATCAGTAATCATCCGAACAGATACAAGGCGAAGTTCGAGATAAAGCCGCTATGCCTACAGTATTGAAAGTGAGGTGGTCCTATTAGTTGTAAACGCATAAAGCAATAGCAATATTGCTTGCCATGCCCGATCTCGTTCGACAATACCCTCGCATTTATTTCTCTTTCGCTAAAAGCTGTTGCTCCAACTCCTTCACTCGAGCCCTTAATCTTTTGATTTCTTCATCTTTCTCCTCAACAGACTCCATTCGCTTGGGTTGGTCTGGCTGTTGAATTGATCCTAGATTGGCTGCTGGCTCCAACGAGGCGCTTCCTTGGACGGCTGCTAGGACAGGCACTTCTATGTCCATATCCATCTCGCCCTCGAGAGAGCTCTGTTCAGGTGGGATTGTTGTGACGGAAGGATATTCCTGCATGGTTCGACGGGTCCTCACGACTTGCTGTTCCCTGACATCTTCATTGGCGCTTGCAGTGGCAGTTTGGCCGGGCATGATGCTAGTGACTGCATCCATATGGTCATCTTGTACATCCCCCTCATCATCCGACTCCATACAATTATTAAGCCCTGCTGCTATGATCTCTTGAGCTTGCTCTTGGGCTTGTTCCTGTTCAGGCTCTCGTTCCTCTGAATCCACGAGCTCTGAGTACACTTCGACAACCTTGTTCAAGTTCTCCGTCGGGGTCCCAAGATAGGATCCACGTTGCACTAACGCATGGAAGGTCTGTGGCCTCAGGGTCTCTTGGGAGACGTGGTTCACTAGCCGCAGGTACCGTCTGTTTGTGTACAGCAGGGCGTCGATTTCCTGTCGCCGGACTTTGGATTTTTGCCAGAACAAATCCTGTTGTTGAATCAATTTCGCTTTGTTGGCAACAAATTCATTGATATCCTCCTTTGCTCGAATGATCCACTTCTGGTGCTTGTTGGACCTCTTCACATAGAGTTTTGCATGCAGGACGCCATTCTGGTACGACTGTCGCGTGTAATTCGTTTCCCAAAATTCGTGACCTTCACCTCCCCGTTCGTCCTTGAGAGAGACACTGTGGATCATCAATCTTCGATCGTCGATTTTGAGGCCAGGGGGGTTTTTTATCACCATACGTGAGACCACATTCCCAGGGGCAGGTTCCCAATCCTGATCGAATCGAGCCTCTGCTAGGACTTCGAGATCACCCACGTCATAGGTGAGAAGAAACTCCCGAGCGACTCTTTCCTTCGTCTCGATTTGATTGATCTCGGACTCAATACGATAGATCTCGGCCAAGATCTCACCTTGCTGCTGATCCTTGAATAGAAGTGTCTCCTCCATAACCTTGGACATGCCTTTGTACTTGTCCTTAACCAAGCTGTCGGTTTCTTTCATCGTTGGGGTCTTTTTCATTATCGTCCTGTTCATGGATACAGGTCGATTGAATTCCGCCAACTTCAAAATCTTGCGGATCGTGTTCTGTGTGATGCATTTCTGGATTGGCTTTTTGGTCTCGAGATCGCAGTCGATCAAGAAGTGGGGGAAAGAATTCCGACCCATGATCTCATGTAGGACCTTTGATTTTTCATTCATATATTCCCGAAACCCGCACTGTTTCGGATGTAGATCCTTGTAATCGATTTTTGTATGCAGGAAGGCCATGATACCGTTGAATTCTGGAAACAAATCCATATAAGCCCTGATAGCGTTCCGGAGTCCAGGACTGAACGGTCCTTTGCCGACAGTGATGAGGACCAGATGAATCTTTCCCGCTCTCAGGATTGCATCGAAAATCTTTGCCACATGGAGCTCATTTGAGTTGTTGGTGTCGTTCAGACCTGGTGTATCCAAGAGATTGAACCGTATTGCTCCGGATTGACGTTTCTTTCGTCTCCTGATCGTAACCCCTTTCCTGCGATTGAGCTCGTCTTCGAAATCCTCCAGGTTGAGATCATGGATGAACCGGCCGTAATCCAGGCGGCGGGGGATTACCGAACTGAGGTAATTTCGGCCTGGCACTGCACCGGCCGGCGGCGCTGAAGTTTCGACAACCTCATATGTTGGAAGACTGGTGAGAATGGACGAGCGACGGACTTGTGATGTGTGCGAGACGTTTCCGTTGCCAATAGCGCTGTGGTCAACAACATAGTGTTCATCGGCAAACTTTCTGACAGCCTCAACAAAGGTACTCTTTCCAGACTGCGTCTCGCCTAGCAGAAGAATGTTGTATGTTTGAGGCAGACTGGCCGCATCGTTTTTCGGCGGTTGAGACGGGCGTGCACCTGATGCTTTGGCGATGGGCTGATTAGACTTGGGCGGAGGAGCAGGTGGTTGGTGGTTCTTACGGGAGGGGCTTAAGGTAGACTTAGAAGTGGCCATGCTGTTCTGGAAGAAAAAGAAGGCAAGGTTGACAATCAGCGTATGAAATAATTGTTCCTCGAAGACCGACCAAGAGCACAGCGTTTTGCTCACCTACCGGAAGTCAGCTCGAGTAACGCGGCAGCGCAGAGTGCTGAAAAGTTGAGTAATCTGTGGAGACAAGGGCAATGGAAGGAGCTAAGGAGCTGAGGACAAAGGAAAAAGAGATCAAGAGCAATTTTTCTTTTTTTGTAGATAAAACAGAGAAGAGTCTGCGTCACCCATACTGTTTTTTTTTACAAAATGCATCCAAAAGTAAAGGCGTTATTCTGTTTCTATTCAAACCATTGAATCGACATTTGGGCTTGCGGTAATAATGTGCACGTTCGCTTCAGGTCAAGCCGTTTGATTTTTTCCCCCATCGTTTTTGTGTACTTGAATATCACAAAGGCGACTCTCGTCCTTGGTGCTACGGCCAGAATCTTCCGTCCACCATCATGCAGCGTGACCTACTACCCAATATGCAAACAAGTATTTACTGAATATTGGCAATAGCAGCAACATAAAACACGCAAGAACGAAAACCAGGTACTTTCTCCATCAAGCATCTTTCTGAGAAACATTGATAGTCGCTAATTCATCTTTTTGCGCTGTCGAATGACGGGACAGCACTTTGTATTGCCCTGATTGCTTTAATTGAACACTGCGTTCTTACTCAAAGCGCATGAGTCAACATCTTTGCTACATCAGGTTCTCGAAGAATCCTCCCATAGCGCCACCAAGGTCACCAAACCCACTCGAGTTGTCCCCGGACGTCAGCATATTCGCCTTCTTGTCCATCTGCAGAAAGAACATGGCTACATTAACAGCAACTTCAACAATCCCAATGAACTTCATAAACGCTTTTTGAAAATCAAACTTGGTCTTGCTATCAGCTGTCTCTAAAAGGGTCAACTTTGGCACCGTGGGTGATCCCCGGATCTTTTCCAGATCTCTTTCAAGTTCTTGAAGACTCTCTTGGCGGCTATTGAGGTGCCTGGAGGGGTTGTAGGGATCGTATTGGAAATCGCAACAAACAACAGGAATATCTCCAAAAACCGATCGAATCGTCCCTCTGTTGGAGAGCACCCAGTTTGGATCAGTAGAGTGTGTAATGATCAAGACGAAGTTCGCTTCTGCTCCTGCAAAGGTCGACTTGAAGAGCGAGAAGAGCTTGTCGTGTTCCTCCGTCGACAATCGTCCCTGCTTGATCACGTAGCCAATGAAATGAAAGCCCTGCCTTCCGTTCATCAAAACATCTGACAGTTGGGCAAGTGCCTTTCCAGAACCCTGTCGTCCAGAGCCCTCCAGTTCCCCGAGGCCTACGGTGTCACAGACTGTCCACCCTCGTCCTTGTTCGGTCGACACCCTGGCAGTGACCCCGCTGGCACTATCGTTGATCTTGAAGGCACTGTTCTGTTGGAGGTCGCCCTGGACGAGCATACTGCCAATGGAGGACTTGCCAGTCCCCGACCTTCCCACGAGGAGAATTCTTGAGTTAGAGGCACAATCACGAGTCATTGTACGTTAGTGTTACTGAACTAGCGGTGGGGAGATGGAGAGAGAGAGAGGCTGGAAATTGAGTTATGCTGAAAGGAACAGATTAGATGGCGAAGTCACTTCGCATAAAGAGCGGCGCAAACTTGTGCGGTGCTTTCAAGTTTGCTTGGAGTAAATATTACCAACTTTATTGCGAGGCGTAAGGGATATATGGTTTGAGTCTGACCGCGATGCACAATGCATTGCTCAAGGAGAGATAGGCTGATATGTCCCTGGCTGACAACAAAGTGCATTGTCAGTACTCGGTACAATATCGAGGATGAGGAGGCGGCGGTAAAAAATTGCCCATGACTAATACAGTACTTTCCTCTTGCGGTAAGATTTGTTGCATTGTTGGCGAAGCATCATGCTCCGACCGTCTTTCGCATAGAATGAGGACTGGCTAATGTTCCTGCATGAAGTCCAGGCCTCAAGTGATTGGACTCGTACATGGTCGCCCTGACAAATAGCAGAATGTACTTACATACTTCTTTCAATTGCTTCAAAGATACAATGATATCGGGGAATATGTAAAAAAAAAAAAAAAAATGAAAAAATGAGGGCGATATTGCTCGAGCTCGAATATCAGGGCATCATATTCTCTCTTTCTTTTGTTCTTTTTCAACCTTCGTTTCTGTATCATTAACACGACTACGACCTCATTGAAATCGCCCATTCCGTTCCTCCAGTAAGCAGTCATCATTACCTTGTCTGTTTCGTCTGTGACATCTCCTCGTTCAATATCTAAGCGTACTACATTTTTCTTATTCGTTGACGCCAGAATCAAAGCAATACGAAGACTGCGATTATGGCTTTAGTACGACAGTCAAAAGGGACTGAATCACTCTCCACGAACAACTACCCGACTCAGCAACGTACACATCCTGTTCGTGAGTACAACGTCCTTCTCCTAGGCGAGACACAAGCCGGCAAGAGTACCTTCATTCAAGCTACGCGTCAATATGCTGATTCAGCGTACCAAAAGATGGAAGGAGTCATCGGCAACGGAATCTCTTCCTGTACAAGCGTGGTTACGAAATACTCAATCTCCACAGATCTGCCTTCGTGTGATGTTGTTGAAACCAGACCAATGAATGGGATAAACTTCCATCGAAAAATCAACTATGGCCTCTTTCCGAGCAAGATGAATGTGGACGATTACGAGGATGAACTCAACGAACGCAAGCTATATACACTCCAGCACGGGGAGTCCTTTGTTGAAAATCTTAGATTCAACCTGTACGACACCCCGGGTCTGAACGACACCAATAGTATGGACGAACTCCATGTCGCCAATATCTTTGACAAGATCA
>MU616598.1:70702-88849 GCA_025201705.1 Dissophora ornata
AGCGACGTTGGGGTAACAGTTGACAACTCGATGGAGTCTGACGACGAAGATGATAACAGCCAGAGCACTGAGCCATGAAAATGTGCATGATGGCGATCTCTTCCATAATTTCAATAAATCGATTGTTGTTTCCTGTCTCTTGTTATTCTTACTTTTTTTGTGCTCGTATTTCTGGCCTTCGCCAACACCCCAACACTAACAGCAACCGTAAAGAGACTATTATGTTACGCCATACTAAAATCATCCTCTCTGGACGTGCAGGGGTGGGAAAGTCCACAATAGCCAACATGCTTGTCCAGGGAAATCTCTTTGCCAAAAACCGACTCGAAGTCAGTGATTCCGCCGCTGGAGTTACTTCAAGTGTCGAGGCCGTGGATGGAAGAGGATGGACTGTGGTCGATACCGTTGGTCTAGGGGAGACACCAGGCGTTGGCGCCAACGGTATCCCAGAGGCAATAGAGCTGATGGCTAGAGTGGCCAGGGAAGGCTGGACAGGATATCACCTCATTGCGTTTGTTGTCCCTGAAGGACGACTCTTGACGGAAGAGTATCGGACCCAGTTCACTCTGTTCCAGCAAATGTTTCGTGGAGCAGAAAGCAACTTCGTCTTGATAATCACGCGTTGCTACAAAGAGGATTGGATCAGCCAGAACAGAAATGAGATCGAGGCGATGTTTGGGAAGATTCCAGTCATTCCCTGTGATTTTGAATATATCAATGATCAGCCGAACAGAAACAGGGAGGACCGAGCGAGAGGCCTTGCGAAGTTCGAGACCAAGTTGCTTTCGCTTCTCCAACGGGAGGCAATGCCCACAGTATTGAAGGAGAGGAGATTATATTAGTTGCAAACGTATAAATCAATGGGTTGCATAGCGCATAAAGCAATGTCAATATTGCCTTTTCAGTCTCATGTGTTTGTGTGTTTGTGTGTGTGTGTGTGTGTGTGTGTGTGTGTGTGTGTGTGTGTGTAAATGTATGTTTTTTGAATGCGTTTGCTTGATTGTGGTGGTGTTTATTCAACTCTCAATTAGATCCCCAAGAAAACTTTGAGGGCTATTCTGGCGATTTTCAAAATCACCGTCATGCTGACTCCCAAGAATGAGCCCAGCTTGTCCGCAAACTCGGTCTTGGTTTCTTCAGTGGCCGTCTCAGGTTTCGACAGCTTTGGCACGATCGGTTGTCGATTCAGGCTCAAAAACTGGCCCTCAAGGAGCTGCAAGCTAGTCAGCCTGTCTTCTCGATCTTGTTCTGGTCTCCTTCCATCCTCTGGGAAGTCGCAGCATACCACTGAGATCTCGGGTCCGAATACCTCAGCGATCACAGACCTGTTCTTGGGTTCGAAGATCCACCTTGGATCATAGCATTGCGTCACAATCAGCACAAAGTTCTTTTCTGCTCCGGCAAATGTGGCCTTGAAGAGATCAAACAGCTGCTTGTTCTCGGTTGTGGAGAGTCGACCCTTTTGAACAACGAAGGCGATGTGATGGAACCCCAGCTGGCCTTCCTTGAGGACCCTGATCAACAGATCAATAGCTTCATCTGTACCCTTGGCTCCAATTCCTTGCATCTCTCCAAGCCCGACCGTGTCGACCACGGTCCAGTCTCGTCCATCAACAACTTCGACGTTTGTGGTTACGCCCTTGGCTTGATTGCTGATATCGAGTCGGTTCTTTTGGAAGAGGTCTCCTTGAATGAGCATATTCGCAATCGTTGACTTTCCTGCCCCAGTTTTGCCAACAAGGACCAGCTTGGATGTCTTAAGCGTCATTTCGAGGTATTGCGAGAAGCGATGTTTTGTGATGATGGTGGTGGTTGCGGTAGCGGACGAATTGTCACTGTTGTTGTTGCTCTCGGAGCATAGAACTGAGGCGCAAAAATACGAATTTAGTATTAAAAATGGCAGAAGAAGAGCAGCATTGTTTGCCAGGAGCACATTCGAAGTCCCATCCTTGTCCTTCCTTCGGGGTTTCAATTTCGCTTCGCCATCATGCAAAAATATCGACTCTTGAGGGTGGCAGCAAGAATCTCCCCACCCCTTCCGCCCGCGCCCCATACCACCTATCCGTTTGCAAAAACGCTGATACGGGAGATACCCACAGGAAATACGTGGGGGCCAAAGTGTTCCCTTTGTTTGCACCTTTCACATTTTCCTTTCACATTATCGTTCACAACATCATCTGCAAGAAAAAAGTGTTTCCCCGACACAATGCTAAGGTATAGCAAGCGAAATCAACTTCCCAACAGGAAGCAATACATGTGTGTCATTTTATAGACTCCTACGATGCTGAGCGTATTTGCTGTGCTTGAACAGCCTGATTTCTAACTGGTTAGGCTACGGTTCATCTGAAGTCACCTACAACATCTTGCTCCTTGGAAAAACGCAAGCTGGAAAATCTACCTTTGCAGAGGCCCTCAGGAAGTACGCGGACCAGACTACCGATGTGGATTATAGTCTCATCGGGAACGGGAATGTTTCCCATACCTCCGACATAAGGACGCACAACATCGCTACCTATCTCCCCGGCTATGAAATAATGGAGACGTATGAAGAGTACGGATTCGAAAGGACCCAAATCCTAGACTACAATGAGCTCATACAAACAGCGGATGTTGATGACTATACCGAAGCGCTCAACAGACGAAAGGGGATCCAGATGAGACAGGGCAAGCCGTCATCACGAGCCATGTGCCGGTTCAATATTATTGATACCCCTGGCTTGGATGACACCAACAACAGAGATGAGATGCATGTGTCCAAGATCTACTCCAAGCTAATGGAGGTCCAGACGATTCATCTAGTCCTCTTTCTGGTTTCAGGGACAGTGATGACGACGGATCTCCAGAATGCGATCCGGTGCTATGGAGACATGTTTCCGGAGTTGAAGGGCGTCATGGCGTTTGTTCATACTCAGATCAATTACGACGATTTGCACCCGACGCGAACCAGCTTTTCGGAGCATTTGGAGGCCAAGAAGCAGGTCCTTCACAGTATCATGGGACGAGACAACTTTCAGCATTTTGCCATTGATTGCGATTTGGCGACACGAAGACCGATCCGACAATGCATCACCCAAAACACTATCCAAGGAATCCTTAGCCTCGCTACATTCAATCAACCCGTCGTCCTCAGGATGGTTATGATCAACAAGACGCCCAGGATGAAGGAGACCGACTGTGCCGTCAGTGATCGATTCAAAGCCATGTCCGAGACCATGACGAGTATTGTCAGAACAAAATCTAAAGAGGAAAGTGAAATCATGGAGACTATCCGGACCATCGAGGCCAACATTTGCTCTGCAGAAACAAGGATAAGGGAGATACGCGATTCGATCGCAATCTATGATGTGGACGACCTTGAGCTCATATTCGAAAGATATCACTCGGAAGAATGGGGCCTGTTTAAGACGAGAGAACAGCACGAAATCAAATATTCCAATCCTAGTCTGACACTGGACCATGTGGACTTTAGAACGGACCATGTTGATATTCTCGATCGACATGGCGGGGAGAATCATAACTATTGTAATGTCTGGTTCAAGAGGAACTCCTTCGAAAATGGGTATTTGCAAATGAAGGTGTACGCCAAACGGTCCAAGGTTAACCGTCAAAAGATAGACCAGTACAAGTCTGATCTCAGAGACCAGGAGACAAGCTATAATAACTGGATTGGGCGACGAAACAACCAGTCTGACGCCTCCAGAACAAAAAGGGCTGACATTCAGGGATTGCTGGACACTCAGCGGACGTACATCGCACTATCGAGTCGAGTCATGCAGGAGAAGCTACAGCCTGAGGTTTTTACAGCTCTGGCTTTGGCGGGTGCATACATGGGAACACTGTCGCAGTGTGCAGACAAAGTTGTAGAGTATTATTTGAAGCAGAAATAGATGCAATTTTTTTTGTTATGCTTGACCGAAAAAATAAAAATAAATCGAGGGACACCCTATGCGCAGGAAACCAGCCTTTCAACTCTTGTCAGACGCGCCGAGATGGTGGTGCTCAGGATGGATGTGATTGGCCCACTGTCTGGCATTGTAGGTCATGTGATGACAATTGTTTTTGGGCTTGGTCCTAAAAAAAAAGTTCATGGGATTCAGCAGATCTTGCGTTCTTCCACCCATCCCCATCGTCTCTCGGTCATTGTGTTGCTTCCTTCTTATCACCCACATATTTGATCGAAAGCAACATATCTTACATCATGACAGGTATGCGTTTGGAAAGAGCACCCAGCAATCAAGCAATCAATCTGCCACTTTGAGAAGTAAAAGCAGATCTGGTGGCGAAGTTGAAGGCAGAGCGGGATACGGCAAACAAAGATGGCTGTGCCTGCGCTGTGCTTCAGTGCCGGGCGATATGATTTCTCTTCTCGCGGCACAGTCTTCTAACACTAATCCTTTCTTTCCTTCCGAAACCAGTTTCACAAAAGACTGAGCTCAAAAAACCCTCCTCACCCAAGAAGCGCGTTGCCAATAACACCGACTTTGTCGCCCCAGACCTTAAGAAATCGCGCTCCTCAGGCTCGTTGCTTGACCTTTCCATACCTACTATGGCCTCGACATCCGGACGGGTCTACGTCTTTGGCACTGGTGACTGTGCCCAACTTGGCCTCGGAGAAGACGTTCTTTTGAGAAAGAAGCCCGCCAACTTGGCTGCGCTTAATGACGAATGCATTGTTGATATCGCCGCTGGTAAGCACAAGCACTTGCGTTGTTGCCTATTCATGTGCTCTTAGTTTCCACTCTCTTACTTCTCAATCGTCTGTTCACGATTTCCAAGGTGGTATGCACAACATGGCTCTTACCAAGGAAGGAAAGGTAACTACCGCTTTTCACTGATCTATCTGCTTCAGCTGCTTCTTTCTCGACCATCAGCATCTCACTCTTCCACTTTTGATATAGCTGTGGTCGTGGGGTGTGAATGACCAGCGCACTCTTGGACGATCTGGAGATGAATATACACCCTTGCCTGTCGAGGGCCTTGATGATATCAAGATTGTCAAGGTCGCCTGCTCCGACTCACTCACTGTCGCTTTGACTGACGATGGCCATGTTTACACCTGGGGAACTTTTAGAGTAAGCCTTTTTTTCGTGCCGGTTTTCATGAAAGGCTTGAGGCTTGCTAAGTCTTTACTCTTCAATGTGATCATCTAGAGCGCTGAGGGTATTTTGGGTCACTCCAAGGAGAAGGAAGTCCAGGATTTGCCGACCATTGTTCAAGGACTGAAGGGAATTGTTGATATCGCCACGGGAACCGACCACGTGTTGGCATTGACTTCAACAGGTCTGGTCTACAGCTGGGGAAACGGCCAGCAGATGCAGTTGGGACGCCGGATTGTCGCCCGACGCATGTTGAACGGCTTGACACCGGAATCAACAGGAGCTAAGGGTATTATCAAGGTTGGCGCAGGGTCGTACCACTCGTTTGCGATCGACAAGGATGGAAAGGCGCGTGCCTGGGGGTTGAACACCTATGGACAGTGCGGCGATGATAACCCCAAGAAAGAGAACATTCCTTCCGTCGCCCCAATTGTAGCATTAAAGCATGAGACTTTTGCTGACATCCAGGGAGGTGAGCACCACACGATCGCTTTGACCAAGGATGGAAGGCTGTATGGATTCGGCCGCTCAGATAGCCATCAGCTCGGACTTGGATACGTTGAGGCGCCAGGATCGGAGGAATCGGCCAGCCACAAAAAAGCGATCAGGACACCCACAGAGATCCTTGGACTGCCCACGATTAAGGCTATCTCTGTTGGTGGGAACCATACACTGGCCTTGTCGGAGGAGGGTGATGTCTATGCCTGGGGCTTTGGCGAGATGCTTGCATGTGGCAACGGTGAGGAAGAAGACGTCGAGACACCGCTCAAATTGACTGGACAACAGATCGCGAACCATCGTGTGCTCAAAGTCGCTGCCGGAGGCCAGCACTCTGTGATTCTAGCGGTGCCCAAGGAGTAGCGCTCGAAACACTTGAGGAATATATCATCATTCATTATTTGCATTATCAGTACTCACCCCACCAACAAGATCAGTACAAGCAGCTGTAACAACACGGATTTCCATAGTAACAACCCCACCAAAGGCAAAATGCCCGACAGCGCCATCAACGCATCTTCATATTAGTCTAGTCTCTTGTCCTGTACCAGTAACGCCATTGCGTTCAATAAAGAACCTGTTCTTTCCATGAAAATCAGGCGCGTCACTGCGTGGCGCTGGAGTGGCCTTTAGGCCTGGGATCAATCTGTATCACACAGCCGATACTTCCATCCATTCCATCTTTTCATTCGTCCCCCAGCATCCTTTCCTGCGCAACTTTACGCTTCCTCCATATATCCTAATCTAATCCAATGAGTTCATCCGGCAGTAGCGGCAACGGTGGCCTAGACTCCCCATCAGCCCCACCGCCTGCCGCCTCCTCTGCATTGCTCTCGCCGTCGGCGTCTGCATCGTCTCCATACTCCTCTCCGATCCAGTCTGCCACTTCACCCAGACTGATGCCGGCAAAGTCACGGCCGACCACCGCTTTGGTCTTTGACCAGCAACTCTCCCAGCAGCAGCAACAGGACGCAGAATCCCTCTCCAGCGACGAGTTTGTGCTCTCCTCTGCGTCGTCCTTGACCAGGGACAACCAGCCCAAGAAGGGAATTATTGCTTCAATCCAGTCAAGCACGCGTGCCTACAACAGCCTCGCATTCTCTTCCCAGGATAACGACCGGCTGCGCCGCGATCAGGACCTGAACTCGGAATACAGTGACGATGCGGATGGCCGGTTGACAGATACAGAGAACGAACTCGGTCGTGACCGAATCGGGACTAGAACCCCAGTTATTGCAGGGCCATCACAGTCCCAAGTGGCGGCTACGGACAATGCCTCGACTACGGCCTTGCAATCGCTGAGAGGGATTGACGAGCATGACAAAGATGACCGCCGGAGCCATGGCATTGAGGCGCGTTTTCGGACCATGGTTCTGGCGTCAGATCAGGATCAGAATAGCGAAGGCGGAGACAGCTCGGACCCTCAGCCGGAGGCTGCGTTGGATGCCGACCAGATTCAAGGCAAGAGCAATAACATCATGGACTTTGTTCATAGAGACAGTGATGCATTGGCGTACAAGGAGCTTGCTTCTAACAGCCGTGCGTCTTTTATGTAACATACTTCACTGAATTAGATAAGTTAAAGGTTCTCCGTCCAAAGCCCAGCGACCTCAGCGGCAGACCCAGGTCGCGACTGCAGCGCACTGCATCGACAAAATCTGCAAAGTCTTATGATTCAGACGACATCTCAAACAACTATGGAGGATACAAGAAGCACTATGGAGGCGAAGATCACACCACAAGCTCGTGGACCGCACACCGCAAGCACTTTTTCATCCTCAGCAGTGCTGGAAAGCCCATCTACGCCCGATATGGAGATGAGTCCAGGATATCGAGTTACATGGGTGTAATCCAGGCCCTGATCAGCTTTTTTGCCGACAATGACGATTCCCTCCGGTGTATCAACGCGGGTCAGCACAAGTTTGTGTTTTTGCTAAAGACGCCTCTATACCTTGTATGCGTCTCTCGTTCTGGAGAATCAGAGGCTCAGGTAAAGGCCAGCAGTTTTTTCGCGTTCAGTTGTGGACGTGTATCGACTTTCGTACTGCAGTCGCTACTGCACCTTCGCAGATTGATCCTTGTTTGACCGCCTCATGCCTCTCTTCTCATAGCTTCGAGATCAGCTAGGATACCTCTATTCGCAAATCATCAGTGTTCTCACACATGCGCAGATGACAAAGATTTTCGAACAACGCAACAACTTCGACCTGAGAGGCCTCATCGGAGGTACAGAGATCTTCCTGGATAGTCTTGGGAAACTCATGAATACATACCCTGGGTTCATGCTTGGAGCCATCCAGTGTCTGACCATGCCCAGAGAGCTGCGGGATAAAGTCGGGGCTGTTCTTGGACGGGCAAAGTGCAAGGTACCGTGACAAAGTCATGACGTGGTTTGCATCTTGAGATCAATTAAGAATGGAAAATTGTATGGACTGATATCTCTGTTCTCTCTCTGCCTCTCCCCCTCTTGATCTGCAGCCACTCCTTTACGCCATTTTGCTGACACCAACGCAATTGATCACGTTGCTGCGACCAAGGACACATTCAATGCACCCCTCTGACCTGCATCTGATATTCAATCTGCTCTCAGGTTCGACGACGTTTGAAAGCTCCGAGTCCTGGACGCCGATCTGCCTTCCAAAGTTCAACAACAAGAGCTTTCTGCACGCGTACATTTGTTACATTGCGAAGAATGTATGCATGCTTCTTATCTCGCCGGACAAGGACAGCTTCTTCGAAATGTCGAGCGTGAAACAAAGAGTTGTCGAGGAACTTGAGGCTGGCGGGATGCTGGCCTCCTTGGAAGGCTATGCAGCAGCGGGATCGAGGGGCGGATTTTCCGTGGGTAAGTGTGTACTTCATGCCAGAGGAGTTTCCGTATTGTTATGTTCCTGAAAACGGCTATTTAACCTCGAACGCGGATGTTGTGATCCCATGCCTTTTCATCAAATTTTGAAGGCGACACTGGTATTCCAGGGTTACGCCACTTTCTATATAAATCGCGGACCAACGTGCAGTTCACGATGCCGGAATTGGTGGACCCTTACTCGACACTCAGTGCCAGAAAGAGGTTGTTGCGGCAATATCAACACATGCATGAGAGAATGCATCGGAAGACGCGACCGTTGAAGCTGCTATTTCATGTTGGGGAGAACGAGACGATGCTTGGATGGGTAAGAGCTGTTTCTTTATTTTCAATGCCTTGTTTATTTGTTTGCCTGCTTGCCTTACCTGCTTGATAATATGAATGTACCAACTAACCTTTATTCGGTTTATTTTCGGGATAGATCACGTCGAGCTTTGAGCTGTACGCAGCGTTTGGCCCCCTTGTGTCCAAGAGTGCTGTTGTGTTAATGTGCAACAAGCTACTCAAGTGGATCCGCAAGCAGGAAGATAGTCTGTTGATCCTAAACTCACCAAGCTTTGAAAAGTTCAAATAAAACGAGCTGCCGCTACTAGAGTCGCAGGCGAAATGACATGAAGATGAAGGGTATTTTATTAGATCCAGGAATTGTCTGATGGATTTTTAAAATATACTGTCAATTACTTAGTGATGTAGAAGACATCGGAGCGAACCCTAGATATGCTGAGTTTGTAAGAGTACATGGCAAGGATAACGTGGCTCTTGAGGTCGGTGTACTCCTTTAGAACCTTGACAGACGCCCCATTCTTCAGGAGGGTATGGAGAGGGACCCGGACAATATCGTAGGCTTGGCCGGGCATGGCTGCGTTCCCATGGAGGGAGAGCCAGATCAGGGGGTTGGCCTTGTAGAAGGCACCGGAGGTGCTTCCATGGAACTTGATGCGGATGGGGACGGTCTGGCCAACGCGGTAGGTCTTTTTCAGCGTTGGTGCAGTAAAGGAGATGCTGTCAGGCACAGGGGTTGCGGTGGGGGCGACCGTGGTAGTGGTGGTGGAGGCGACGGCACGAGACATTGTGGAGGTGTAAGAATTGAGTGTTGCTTGGAAGGGAGGAGTGGAATGCGGTGCGGCGGTAGAGAGAATGGGGGAGGGACGCGAGGAGGAGGGGTTTTATACACTGCTCTCTGGAAGACGGGTACAGACAGGTGGGTGGGGGCGATCGTCTCTGCCAGATAACCAGGGAAAGGAAAGCGCCGGTTGGTGGATCCATTGGTGTCTATATTTGGGGGTAGCGTGTCAGAGGGAGGAATGGAGGCCTGGGCTTCACCAATCAACATGTACACACTGCGTGGAGATGCCTTGAGCTGCTCATTTGTTGTTTGTGGACTCGCGGATTTGTTTTAGTTTTCCACTCCCCCGCGGGCCTATTGTCGAGAAGGCTGTCGGAAGAAAAACTATTACCGAGAGGGGTTAAAGAGGCGTTGCTTTGACCCCTGTTTTTTGCGTTGCACACCGATGCATCAGTGGCGTCTAGATTTTTAAGTGGTCGGGCGCGTCCTCCACAGAAACGATCGACGTGTTTCATCAATCACAAGGCTGTGCTCCTTCCAGGCGCCTTTCTCGCAGCGACGAGTACACAAAAACTGAAGACGAACACTCCTCAGTATTCAGCTTGACGTAGCGGTCCATCCACAGTAGCGATGGCTGACTAATATTGTGAACGGCTGTGCTCCCTCATCATTTTTATCCACTGCGGTTCCTCTTTCCGCTGCAGAAAAAGGGAGGCAAAGTCGGTGAATCGGGGTCAGCTGACAGTCATGTGATGGAATTCGAGCTCAAACTGCTCCGCCTGCCATCCTGCGCCACAAACACACAGACTTTCGCTGGTGTACATGTACTCAACGCGTCCGTTCATCAACACTTCACCTCATTCCTTCCTATCACCCCATCTTGTTCTGCTGCTGCTTGTCTATCCGCATCCCTCTGCGTTAAAAGACACAGGATCTTTGAACCCATCTACACCTCCCCTTATTATTTTTATCTCATCAATATTCCCAAAGCAAATCGCTAATTATCTCCTGTGCTTTCAGCTTCACATCCTTCCCCCAAACAACAGCAACACACGCACACACGAACAAAGAGACTTTTGCTGCAACAGGGCCAACACCTCCCCTGATCCATCATGTTTAACTCTGGATTTGGCAGCGGCGGCTTTGGAGGCCAGCAACAACAAAACACGGGATTCGGATCAGGCCAAAACGCGTTTGGCTCCACAAGTAAGTTCATGCGATGACTTTTAAAGATCTAAAACGCATCTTCCTTTCAGCGAATCCACCTCATCACGGAAACGCGCACTTTTCATTGCAGTAGCGCTTCAGTCAGTAACTTTTAATACACTCCGCGATGCAGAAATCGTGAACACGACTAACATATATACCGCTGTGTTACCTAGCAGGCTCGTTTGGTGCTCCCGCGACAGGCTTTGGAGCTGCAGGCAATACGGGTTTCGGAGGCACCGCACAGAATACAGGATTTGGAGCGGCGCCCGCTACTAATGCATTCGGAGCTGCACCTGCCACTGCAGGATTCGGCGGAGGCAAGTATCATCAACCATATTGCGTAGACGTCATTGTCAGAGAATTCATCGACTAACGTAAATCTTGCTTATTTTTTTTCTTTCATGAAACTCATTTAGGCGGCTTTGGGGGCTCAACTTCAGGCTTTGGGGTTCAGGCACAGGCGCAGCCGCAAACAGGATTCGGCGGCTCTTCTTTCGGAGGTAATGTTACATCAATAGCAGGCGTTGTGGATAGGATACATGGCCACTGAGTGGGACCCTTTCGTCATCGTTAATATCTGTTTTCCGCAATTCTTACGCCCTGAACCAGCCACCAACACGTCTAATACTGCGGGAGGATTTGGAGGATTTGGGTGTACGTTTTCTTCCGAATCAAGTCAAGAGAGAGTAGCCAGTGCCCAAAGACCGAGCATGGTGATATAGTACGATATCCATTTAACACATTATGTTTCCCGCTCTCCTTGCACCCACTTGCTGCATTCACCATAGCCAACACAGCGAGCACAGGCGGATTTGGATCTGGCGCTGGGTTTGGAGCCAAGCCTGCTACGGCAGGATTTGGGGCACAACCAGCGACAGGATTCGGTACAGCCACCAACACCGGATTTGGAGGTGGTGAGTCTTTGGATTGCCCGGTCACGCTCACCATTGGTGGCGAATTTGATGTTGTTTTTACTAATCACTCTCTTCACTCCCTTCATTCTCTTCACTCTTCACTCTTCACTCTTCACTCTTCACTCTTTCCACCCACTTCTCCCCAGCTACGAACACCTTTGGAGGAGGAGGGATGCTTGGCGCAGGAATGAACGCATCCGCAGGAACGGGAACTGTCAACCCCGCCTTCACGCCTTTCATTGAGAAGGAGCCAGCGACTGGACAGAACAGTCACTACCAAAGTATTACTGCCATGCCCGCATACCGTGGATACTCATTCGAGGTAAGTTGAACCTGCAAGCCTAGGTCCTGTGAGCAGCCAGCATGTTATCCCGAGTTCATGTCTATTAACGCATTCTTACTTCTCATTCTCCATGTGCAATTCTCAATAGGAACTTCGTCTGCAAGATTATCAACAGGGCCGCAAATTTCCAGCTCAAGGAGCTGGCTTTGGCGGTGCAACCTCTGGATTTGGACAGCAGCCTGCTGCGACAGGCTTCGGAGCAGCAGCTACAACAGGCTTTGGAGCCACTAGCAATACATCCACTCTTGGCGGTTTTGGTAGCGGATCGGCCGGCTTTGGTGGAGCTGCAACCTCCGGTTTTGGTGCCCCAACAGGCTTTGGAGCGACAGCACCTGCCTCAAGTAAGCAGATCACTTGTTTCCTTAACAATGGACTGACAAAAGCAAAGGAAGCGAATCTAAACTTATCGATTTTCCTTATGCATCGTCATCTCTTAATAGCTGGATTCGGAGCGCAAGGCACAACTTCCGCTCCGGGATTTGGTGCAACTTCTTCTGCATTCGGAGCGCAGCCCACGGCTGGATTTGGCGCAACCGCCGGTACAACTGGATTTGGTGCGACTGGAGGATTCGGAGCGGCTACTGCAGCCAAGCCTACCCCTGGCTTTGGCGGTTTCGGGGCGACGGCTACAAGCCAGCCCGCTTCTGGCTTTGGAGCAGCTGCAGGAGGATTTGGAGCTGCGGCTAGTGCCCCAGGCTTGTTTGGCAACACTGGAGCAGGCACTTCTGCATTTGGAGCACCCGCTACCGCCACCTCAACTGGATTTGGAGGCTTTGGAGGCGCCCAGACATCGGCTGCACCAGCCTCGACAGGACTTGGCTTTGGTTTGGGCACTGGAGCGGGCGCATTCGGCGCGGCTGCTAAGCCTGCAGGTACCTCACTGTTTGGAAACCCTGCAACATCGACGGCCGCTGCGCCCAGCTTTGGCGGTTTCGGAACGACCCCTGCCTCTGGGGCGGGTGGACTCTTTGGGGGCGCTTCGACAGGATCATCCCTCTTTCCTGCGGCCTCGACGGCCTCGACAGGGCTATTTGGTGGCCCGACGACCACAGCTCCAGCCTTTGGCGCCTCAACAACGTCGACTGGTCTGTTCGGAGGCAGCAAGCCTGCCGGCACAGGGCTCTTTGGACAACAGCCCACTACAGGATTCGGGGCAACCCCAGCATTTGGTGCCGCTGGCGCTACTCAGACGTCGTCCCTGTTTGGTGGCACTGGAACGAGTACCATGTTCGGAAATAGCATTCTCGGCGGAAGCACCTTCGGCGCCTCAACAAACACGGCCGTAGCTCAGCCAACCTTGGTGGCTTCTGTGAGCGAGAATATCTACGGTGACAACCCGCTGTTCCAGAGGGATAATACCGCCTCTGCTTCGAAGTCTCAACCCGCCGTCTTGTCTCGTTCAGAACCAGCGAAGAAGCTTCCAGCCTTTATTCCTCCCTTGCGCTTCAGCCCTCGTCACAGTCAGATTCGCTTCCGCCCAACCTCGACAGCAACATTCTCCTCTAGTGTTTCTGGCGGCGACTTGGCTTCCGGTCGCAAAAGTCTTTTGCTCCTAGACGGTATCAACGACGACTCCTTCTCCTATGACGATTATGCTCCCCGCCGTAGTGTGAAGAAGCTTCAATTGAAACCCAGAGGCTCAGATTCCGACCACTCATCATTCCCCGCCCGCGATTCGTACCGTAGCGGCATCACCTTCAATCCATCACTGGAGTATACAGCTGCCGAGTCCGTTCACAAGGCACCGTACGGTCAAGACAGAGCAGTAGCTGCGAATGACAGATTTGGAGAGAGCCAGATCCAGGCAGGCGCCAGCCGACATGAGTCATCATCGTCCGCACCGACGGCAGCAAGAAACAAGACAGAGGGGGAGTATTGGATGTCGCCAGCTCTGGAAGACCTTCGCAAACTTTCACAGTCTGAGCTTCAGCATGTCAGCGGGTTCCAAGTGGGCCTGCCAGGATTTGGCAGTGTCGCCTTCCAGGAACCTGTCGATCTTACGACTGTACCTTCGCTTTCGGCTATTTGTGGTAATATCGTGATCTTTGATCACAAGATCTGCAAGGTCTATCCCGACGAAAGTAACAAGCCTCCACGCGGTCAAGGCTTGAATGTGCCAGCCATTATCTCACTTGAAGGATGCTGGCCCAAGGACAGGGCAACTGGCGAGACTGTCAAGTTTGACAAGTCTTCGCCTCAGTACACACAACATCTAAAACGCCTTAAGCGACAGCCCGAGACCACGTTCATGGATTTCAATGCTGAGAATGGCACATGGACATTCAGAGTAGAGCACTTTTCAGAATACGGGTTGACTGACGAAGATGAGGCAGAGGTGGCACATACGGATAGCGGTCGTCGTGTCATCACTACCGCAGTCAGAGCTCGCCAAGGATATGATCAAAACGGGGCCGAGTCTTCATCCATGGAGTCGGACGATCAAGTCAAGTATTACCCCGAGCTATCTCAATCGAACCATGCAGCCCGCTATTCAAAGAATACAGACCCCCAGCGCCTCAACTTGATGAGAACATCGCTGTTTGCGGACTCTTATCCGAAGCAAGACCGGGTTCCAAAGCGCTCTAGCGTGTGGTCAACGTCCTCTGAAAACACGGAGCAGGCTGAACTCGTGGGAGAACACGCTGGGGCCTTTAAGGCCGAGGTAAGACTGGCTTAATCTGTGTTTGCTTCTGGGGAAATGCAGTACCATGGTAGCCAGCACAGTGCAAACAAATACCACCACCACCTCCACCGCTACCACAACAGCAACAACAACAACGACAACGACAACAAAGAAAAGAGAAAAAAAAAAGACAAAAAAGATCGACACGGTCATTCCGCTACGTATAAGGAACATCGCTACTATTTCCCGGTCATCAATGAGTTTTCGGCTATCCCATCCCTTCATCCATATTCTTGTACTCTTTCAATCCACCTACCCTTTGCTTTAAATACAATCTTACGGATCCGTGAATAAAATGAGATTTCAACCGACAAACTGACATTTTCTGATTTTTTCTTCAATGCTTCACTTAATATACATCGCTGCTCACGTGGACCAGACTCGCCCCTCTTTCCAAGAAGACTATGATGTGAAAGAATCTCTGCTACTACGACCACCTCGCAAATTTACGCGATCGTCGTATGAGCAGTCTTTGCTCACGCGTAAGGGCAACCTCCTGGCGGATGCTGGTCTGATGATGGGTCGCTCCTGCCGAGTAGGCTGGGGACCAAATGGACTGCTGGCCGTCTGCGGTACCATTCATGGTTTCGAAGACATCAAAGAGAGGTATGCTGCGGAATGATGGTACAGAGAGAGAGATGAATAATACGTTGCGTTGCAAACAGTTAACAGTAGCTTTTTGATTCCATGCGTTGGTGTCTATAGCACCGGCAAGCACGAAAGCATTAGCCATCAAAGTTTACAGCTGACGTCGTCGCCAACAGTTGTTCAACTCCTCAAAATAAGAACTGTCGCGGCCCCAGAGGAAATTGAGACTCAGCGTCACATCGTCTCGCTGCAGGCTCTACTTCGAAACACAACGATTACATTAGATCAAAACGATCAGCCCAGGGCTAATATTGAGCCAGGTACGACTTTCACGACATTGATAAGCCATCTGAAAGATCTCTATCATGAGCTCTCGACGGAGGAGGTCAATGCCTGGATTCTGGGCCAGTCCCTCTTCGATCCGCAACCTACTCCAGAAAATATCTCGCAAATGCCAGCAGCAGCTCAAGAATCCTACGAGTCAATCGGTCGAAGGGTGCGATGCGGCAACTGGCTGTCTTTTGTCACGAAACCATTGTTGGAGGCGGACTTGCGTAGGATTGAGGTTGAGGGAGGCGCCATGGCACAGGAAGAGTCCATTTTCACACTTTTGCTGAGCAACAAACGCCAGAAGGCAAGTGTAGCAGCGGTTCGATCCAAGGATCTTCGTCTTGCGACTCTCATCTCACAATCTGGACGAGGCTCACGGCCACTATCGGGAGTGGAAGACCAGATGGCTCTTTATAAGTTAGCTGGAGCTGAGGGACGTATCCCTGCTAGCTATTTGAAGGTGTATGCGCTTCTGTGCGGAGCGTTGAAGGCCAACATTGCGCCCAAAGGCGAGCCATCTAGATCGGTGACGGACGGGCTTGACTGGCGGCGGACGTTTGGACTTTACTTGTGGTACAGCAACGATCCGGGCGCCAATTTGAAGGAAGCTTTGGATGGATATACCCTTGCGATGAGCGAAGACAAAGCCGTGGCTAGACCGCAGCCATGGTATCTGCGGAAGGATCAGATGCAAGACCCGGAACACTTCGACTTTTTGTTCCAACTTATCACTCTGTTGACGTTTCCCTCTAAGAGTCTGGAGGATGTACTTCATCCGCTTGGAATGACCCCGTCTTGTCTGGATTATCGTCAGAGCTGGCTCTTCTACATGGTATTGTCACAGTCGTTGCGTATCAGTCGCTTTCGCAAAGAAGCGACGCATGCCAAGATCTGTCAGGATTTTATCTTTCAGCTTGAAAACCTTGGACTCTGGGAGTGGGCTGTGTTCGTAGCACTGCATCTGGAGACGGCTATTTCCAGGGAGATGGTTGTTCGCCAAATTCTTGAGCGACATGTGGACCTTCCAGGACGTTCTTCAAACACATCAGGACATGCGACGGTGGCGGAGTTGAAGAAGTGGGCAGGCGAATACGAAAAGAAGACATTTTTGTGCAAGACACTCCGTGTTCCAGAGACGTGGTTCTGGATCGCCAGGGCTACGCGTGCCAAGTACCTGGGCGAACTGAACTGGGAAGTGTTCAGTCTGCTGAAGGGCGGTGAGCATGAAAAGGGACATGCTTTGATCCTGTCGAGCTTGGCGCCAACGTTTGTCCTCCAAGGCGATTTGACAACATTCAGCTATCTTTTGAAAATGATCGACCACAGCAAGGTGTCGGGTTGGGAGACTGGGGGGTCGATCTATCAAAAGTACTTGGAGTGCTGCTCAGATTTCGAGGGGAAAATGGGTCAACTCAAGTTGAAGAGCAAGGTCTCGTACGCGAATGACCTGGTTCCGGCAGAGGTCATTCAAGCTCTCCAGGTGGAAGTCCAGACGCTGCTGAAGAGGCTGCCGCTGCTGTTGTCAACCCGTGGTCAGACAGAGGTGTCGCCGTCGTTGGAGGTCTGCGTGACCGAGATGGCCTCGAAGTGTACTGCGCAGTTGTGCGACTTGAAGGATTTGGTGAGTGAACGGCCAAACTATCACAGAAAGCGCGTGCGCGCATGGTCGTCTTTGACTGTAAGAAAACTAAACTTTTGTTCTTAAAATGATATGAATTTAAAATAGTCGATCCAGGAAAGTGCCTCGTTGACGGATCTTCCATTGACGGAAGACCAGCGCATGAGCACTGTGCAAAAGATCAGCAGCGACTACTTTGACGAGATCCTCAAGCTTGCAGAGACCTCTGCATACTAAAAAAAATGGATCCCGCAGTTGAGGCAAGGCTTGGCTGGGGACAATAAATGCGACCTGGCAACTTGATTTTTTATCAAAGCGAATAAAATAAAAGCAGGGCTTTCTTTCTACAATTTTGATCTACGCGAGACTAATAACTGGCCAATAGGAATGGTATTTCCATTCACAGAGGACTTTTCTAGTGGGAGCCTTAAACTGATATGGTGCTGGCGCTGGCTTTGGTGCGGGATTAACGTTGGTGATTGGTCCAGTTGTATTCTTGTTGCTGGTGCCTTTGCCTTTGCCTTTGCCTTTGCGTTTAAGAGCAGCAGCCGCCTCAGCGGCAGCAGCAGCGGCAGCAGCCTTTTTTTCTGCCTTGATCGTTTGTTCCTTTTGTTCGAGGATGCGAGCGTCCTTTCCGAGACCGGTGATGGCGATCTTGCTAGCAATGCAGACCTTGGTCATGTTTTTTATATCCTGAATTGAAGCACAGGTTAGTGGTAATTTTTTTTTTAAAAAAAGGAGGATGCTTTCGATATCGACTGTTTTTGTTGCTTACCATGCGCCATGCGTCCTCACAGAGCTCGACGCGCGCTTCCTTTTCCGAAAACTGTTGCAAGCGATCCAGGTTCGTTTTTGCTTCACTGAAGAAGTCTGTGGCGTACTCAAGGATGTGCAGCCCCTAAAGGAAGAAAAAAAAGGCAATGCAATATAGAGGGG
>MU616599.1:0-88277 GCA_025201705.1 Dissophora ornata
TTTTTCTTGCCGCAACTGTATTTTATTTTATCTTGCATCTGTTGTACATCACCGCACCGCAAATATTCATATCATGGCCTCCGTCGCTGAGTTCTCGAGGCAAGTCTCCCAACGGCTCCACTCGCCGACCGCGGCTCTCACAGGGGCCAACCTGTACAGACACACCGTCATGGTAAGTTCCCGCACCAACGCCAGAGAGGGCTGGGCCCTCCCTCCCCCGCCGTGTCCTCCTTCCCACCCTGCCCTACCTTTTTTCATTTTCCTTTTGTACTCGCATTGTCTCGGACACGCACGCCCTGTGTGATTTTTTTCTCGTTGTATCCCCCATGTGCACCATGCACGCGCACGTCGGTTCGAACACTGTGTGTTCGGCTGCATTGGCTGAAAGCATCGTGTGGAATCAAGAGGCGCGAGCAATGTGTGTTTTCCCTCCCCCCGCCCATTCCCGACCTACTCTCCTATATCGCATATTCGTCTAATCCATTCCCACCTTGCTCTCCCTGCTCACTCTGCACCCTAATAGAACCCAACGACAGGAGACGAAAAGTTGATGCACATCCTCGCCTTTGTCGAGAAGCAGCGAGAACTCATCGCGCTCGAGGAAGAGACACACCAAAGCACGACAGACAAGGGCCACCGGCGTAACACCCTCGGCACCAACAATCCAACAAAGTCTGATCTCACACTTGAGTTACACAGCTCTCAAAAAGTATCTCCACACCACCGTCCCCTCCAACAACAAGAGCATCTCGAGGAACAACCACAACACAAACAACAGTTCCGTCTACAGGATCCTCCCGCACTGGCCCACAAGCGCTCCAAACAAAACGCCCGGCAGCGAACACCGCCACTGCCACTGCCACCGCCACCAGCACCAGCACCAGTATCGGCATCGGCACCAACGCTGTATCAACCACTGCACCATCCTAGCAAATCGCAGCGCCACATTAACTATGTGCCAGACGGCCTTGACCCGAGCATGGCTTTGCCACGCGCCCTACCTCGGAGTAAGATCCATCAAAACAAACCCCTGTACCGTGATTCGTTTTACACGGGCATTGGCCAAGACAGCGACTGGCGCCAGCTAGAAGAGCTTGACCCAGAACTTCTGGCCCGCATCCATCTCCATGGTGATACATGTGATCTACAACATCAACAATCCCCTGCATCCCCCTCCTCACCTCTGGAGATCAATGAATACAGTTCCAACTTGAAGAACGCTGACTGGCAGCAAGAGCGCCGTTTACAGCGGCAGCAGCAGCAAAGCATACACCGGCAGCTTCAGTGTGCCGATGATGATGGCGACGACGACGAGTTTGGGGAAAAGATGGCGACAAGACATCATCGTCAGCACCCCATTTCGCCCGCACGACATTATCAACAACAATACCAGAAACAACATCAAGAGCAGCAACAACCACATTTACGGCAGCTCGCATCGCCAACCTTGACTTTTGTCGAAAAAGAAAAGAAAGCTCGCTTGTCCTCGAGATTCTCGTTCTTGACTCGTGGGCGTAAGGGGCAACATCAGCGGCACGAAAGTGTGCCGAATACTACCAAGGAAATTTGGTCCCCGAATCCCAACGGCGGTCATGCCAGGGTCCACTCTGTATCTGTTCGCCCCGGAAGCCAAGCAACGGCAGTTTTTGGTTCAGAAATGGAGCAAGGGCCAGGTGACGCTATCCAGCCGCGCTCCGGGACGCCAACTTCCAAGCGCAAGAGCAATAGCCGAATGAAGCAAATGCTGAAGGACGTGTTTAGTATGTCGTCCAGGAGGAGGAATAGCCGCTCGCCAGAGACTCCCTTCCGCGACATTTCCTTACCCTCTACTCATATCCGTTCCACTCAGACCCCTTCCCCTCAGCTACACCACCACCAGCAACATCTTGACCCATACTCTGCGGCTCTTGCGCAGCGTAAAGGATTAGTCACTCCGACATCGCGGCCTGGCACTTCCCAATCCTTCCATCTCAGTGACACATACCACAACAGCAACTATGGAAAGGGTGCCCGGAATCCCCGCGAGAGTCTTGTAGATCCAATCCAGCCGCAGGCATTCCAAAGGATAGAGCGAAGCGACCTTGACGACCTTCAGCTCGCAGACGTAGACCAAAACAGCATCCTGTGGTCTCCTTTTGTACAAACCTCGCTGACACCTCCTCCAGTGTCTCCCCTACGGCACTCAACGTCCTCACACCGGGTATTTGGTACCGGCTCTAGAGAGTACGAACCTGTTTTCATCTCTGCCGCTGCCACTGCGAATGAGCTAATAATGGACCCGGGCACCAACGAAGGAGGTAAAGTTCGGCCAAAAACTAGACCATCTTCGCAGTTGATGCCTATCCCTAAGGATCTAGTCGACAGTGGTTGCGATTCAATGGGTGGCCACGAACATTGTGCCACGGCTTCAAACGCCACGACCCTAAACCACAACCAGAGCAATGCTCTCGGCCACCAGCCGAACCCGAACCAAGCTCAGTTTCAGCAAAAGCAGCCCACAGTGTCATCATATGATCATGGTCGCGAAATAACCGTGTCGGCGTATGAGAATGGTCCTACGATCTTGTCGATGGCGCAGGTGCACAAGGTGGATTTGGAGGGCCTTGGACAGAGCCATCAGCACCACTCGCCTCCATATTCGCGTCATCTAAGCATGGTAGCGGTCGAATCTCCTTTTGCCTGAGCCTCAAAGACATTCGATGACCAAAGATATTAGCATAGCTGAGATTTGGTCTGCAAAGTAAAGACTTCCCTCACAAGCAATGGCATGTGAGAGGCGTTATCCTAAAAAAAAAAAAAAAAAAAAAAAAAACTTGTGTTGCGACAATTTGCAGGGGGGTGTCAAGGGATTACACGATCAACAATGTGAACAGTATGTCGTTCGTGCTGTTTGGCGGAGCACACCGCTTGGCCATTACGTCAGCTTGCAAGGCAGTGGAGCCATCGTAGCAGAGAGAGACAAAGGCTGTCACAATGCGTCCTGTTGAGTGCGGAGACACAATTGCGAAAACGGTGGGACACAAATCGGTCCCATCAGAGACTACGAGACTTTGGCCGCAACAAAATACGAAATGTCAAGCAAAATAATGCAGTCACAGCCAAACAGTGGCCCTCCTATAAAAGGGAGCCTCCCCCTCGACCCAGAGTTTGATTCCTTACATTCATCAATAGGACAACTATATCTGTATGAAGACCCTACGGGGCTTCAAACATTTATTTTTCAATGATGAAAGTTCTTTGAATTATTCAACTGAATGATTATAAAAAGGCTCCTGACTCAATATCCTATCTGATGAGTGAAAATCACTTCTCTTTTTACTCATACCAAAAAAAATATAAAACAAACTATTCCTCTTTTATCTCTAGTGGCTGCGCACGACGTCGTCCACCGCCTTCGCAAAGTACTGCACGTTCCCGGAATTGAGTCCTGCCATGGAGATGCGCCCATTGTCTGCGAGATAGACATGGTACTTCTCCTTCAGGACCTTCACTTGCGGCGTTGTCAGCCCCGTGAATGAAAACATGCCAATTTGGTCAACAATATGTTTCCACTTTCCAGGTGTGCCCAGCCGGGTCAATTCATCATACAGCGCCTTCCGCATGTCAATGATCCGATTGGCCATCGTCGCCAGGTTCTTCTCCCACTCGGCATAAAGCGTCTCGTCATTCAGGACCACGCTCACAATCCTGGATCCATACGCAGGCGGATTCGAAATAACAGCGCGCTGGGCCTTGGCTATTTGGGACTCAATCTTGTTCTTAACCTCGGGCGTCTTGGCAACAATGGTCAAGTTGCCAGCTCGTTCCGAATACAGACCAAAGTTCTTAGAGAACGACTGGGCAACAAATAACTCGAACCCACGTTCAACAAAGTATCGGACAGAGTACGCATCCTTGTCAAGACTGCCCGATGCAAAGCCTTGGTATGCACAGTCAAAAAATGTAAAATGGCCCTTGGCTTCCATGACATCCGCAATCTGCCTCCATTGCTCGGGTGTTGGGTCGACTCCAGTGGGGTTATGTGCACAAGGATGGAGCAGAAAGATGGAGCCGTTGGCTGCTGACTGCATGGTGCCAAGCATTCCTTTGAGGTCGAGGCCTCTAGTGGCAGGATCCCAGTAGGGATATTCAAGAACAGGAATGCCGACGCCCTCAAAAATCGCGCGGTGGTTTGCTGATTAAAGGAAGTAATCGGTGCAATTGGTGAAGAAATGATAATGAGTACAAAACTGCTAAACACTTTATCCAGCCTTCTTTTTTCGGTTTATGATTGAGCCGCACTACATAAAGTGAAATGCTGAAAAAAGCACATGATGGTCGCACATGGGAAAGTACGGAAAGCAAAAAGAGACAGAGACGGATCACTTACCCCAGGTGGGCTTGGAGATGTAACATGCTGCTCCCTTGACAGGGTAGTGCTTGGAGAGAAAGTGAGCTCCTGTATAGACAGCCCCTGTTCCAGAGATGCATTGTACAGAACCGACACGGCCCTCAGCCAGAGCCTTTGATTTCGCGCCGAGGATCAACTTTGATGACGCCTTTCGGAAAGCCTCCAGTCCAAGAATTGGGAGATATTCATGGTCCAAGTTTTCGTCATCGACAAGGATGTGGTCTACCTGCAAGGACATTTCAATGAAAAGTTTAGAAATATTATCGCAGAGCGTGGCGTCAGTCATCGGGCGCTTTACGGTACCGTGGGAGCTGAAATAACCGAGAGATTGTTCAACCACATCCATTACCTTCTTGACAACTGGCAAAACCCATGGTTTGCCCTCCTCTGTGCGGTATGCACCCACACCAAGGTTGACCTTCTTATCAGACGTGTCCGCTTTATAGGAGGCGGTCAGAGCGAAGATGACATCGGCAGGCGCAGCCTTCACGTTTTCAAAGACGGACGCTGAAAATAGTAGCAGTAATCAGTAATCGGGTAGCGTCTAGCGTCGGAATTCCTTCCGCAGGGTTCGCCTTTTTAATTACCTGAGCTGTTGCTGCTTGCGATATGATTGCTGATCTGCTGTAGACGAATGGCTGGGGCTGTGTGACTGAATGACATTTTGGCTTGGGGGTGAAAGGATGGATCAGGGAAAAGAAGTGGGACGAGCGAGGGGTTATTGAGGAGCAAAAAAGGAGTGTTTAGATAAGCCTCAATGGCCAAAGTATACAGGTGCACAAGGAGGATTTGATTCGTCCAGGTGCTCACTTTGGACAGCCATGTCCTCCACGCGAGAGCTACAAAAACATTGCCTGCTCCTCTATTGATTTAGGGCGTCTTTTATTCAGCCGGGATATAGCGCCACGGTATTGCGACAGGGACTTTATAATCTTTGCAGCGTTGCTCAGAGATGGACAATCACCGCCGCCAAAAAGCCGATGGAACGCGCCTGCAATGCCACACTGATGAGGATATCCCTCTCCTAGAAACGATGTAATGCTCCGTGTTTCCCACGCCGAGTGCCTTTCTATGCCGATTTGGCAGGGCGCTATCGAGGATGCCGGCCTCAACCTGCCCATCACGGATGTCACTCCGGCAAAAAGAGCGCGAGAACCTTGATAATCACTGTCGCTTGTCGCCAACTGTGATGGGAAGTGTCAACATCGCAGAAACTATATTCATGAGTCCTAAGAGCAGGGATCATATTTTTTTTTAGTGAGATGGGGAGCTGTTAGACTGTCAGAGAAGCGAAGAGGTGAAGGGTCAATGCGACACCCTGTCGAGTTCTTGGAGCCGCCCCTTCAAAAATCTCTCTTTCAATCCTGCAAGAAAGGGTCAAAGATTAAATCGCGAACGAGCTAATGAAAGTGGTAATTGCGGCTAATGGCTCGCACTATCGTCACCTGGGCACGTCCACCGAAGATCGAGAATATGAGCCAGCTCCTCGCTATTGATGATCTGCCAGCGGGAACAACCAATCTAGTACTGTGCAGAGCTTGGCGACTCAGGGTAACTGAAGCCCATGGCTCACTCATCATGAGTGACCTCATCTAGAGTAGCATATTTGGCACCGTTCACATTCACTACACGCACTATATTGTGCAAAATGGACCTGTCAGGAGACAATAATGTGTGGCCAGTACAAAACGAGATGCCCTGCAGGGCGGCCAGGACAATGAAAAGAAATAGCAGGTGCATCGCTTTTGTGGTTGGCAAGCGACGGCACCGCACATCGGATAGCAGATTCAGGAGTTTGTTTCCTGCATTGTACCCCGCCTGGAGGGTATGGCACATTCTCCTCCTCTTGGATATATAAGAGCAAACGCTTTCTTGCGATCCTTCCTCGCTCCTCTCTCCATTCTTCCTCTGCCTCTTTAAACTGTGATCAACGATAATATGAGTGGACGTGAACTCGCACACCAACTTCCTCGTAATGAATCCCATCTGACAATACCAGAGATGCCGTCTCTGGTCTACTTGAGCCCATCCTCAAGTCTGGACAAAAACTTTGCGTTTCAACTGAATCAGGGACAAGAACAGGATCAACAGCAGCAGCGAGAGCGCCCGTCATTTCTTCCACACAGAAGTAACAATAGCTCATCCTCCACTCCGGGTTCCAGGGCAACATCGCGTTCCCGTCCATCCAAGCCTAGTTCCCTGTCCAATTCTCGCCCAGTGTCGTGGTTGATTCACGCCAATTCTGAATACACGTCTCTGTATGAAAACCATGGAGGTTCCCGCTCTCGGGGATCTTCATTTGTTGGCGAAGACGGTATCTCGGCGGCAGAGAAGGGTTCTCGCGGCAGGTTCTCGCGTAAGTCTTCATATGTTACGGGTAACCCCAGTGTATATTCAAACGAGAAGCAGACAGCAGACCCCGCGAGACCGGGTATGGTCCCGCGCACTTCACATGCAGGCACATTTATTCGCGATAACAACAGCAGCGGCGGATCGAGCGATGGCGAATCTAGTCGAAGAAATGTTTCCGCACTCAAGGCTAGTTTTTTGCTTGGAAAAGCATTCGTTGGCACAGGTGTTCTTTTCCTTCCTAAGGCCTTTATGAATGGAGGTGAGTGCCAGACATGGGGTTTAATCATATCGCCGTTATAATATATTATGCTAAAATTTACAACCAGGTCTTTTGTTCTCGTGTTTGATGCTGGCCGCGGTGGCATTCATCTGCTGCATCGCCTGCCTACTACTGGTCAAAGTCCGACTGATCATTCGAGAGAGCTTCCAGGACATAGGAATGGTTCTCTATGGAAAGTACATGCGACTCACTGTTCTGTTGGCTGTCGCGCTCTCACAGATCGGATTCGTCTGCGCATACATGATATTTGTGTCCCAGAACATCCACGCGGTCGTACAAACCTTCACCAGGTGCACGTTCCATGACATCCAGGAGAAATTTTACATCCTCACCCCCCTTGTGGTCCTGATTCCTCTGGTTTTGATCCGTCGTATGGCTATCCTGTCGCTACCCTGTATGTTTGCCAACATATTTATCATTTTTGGGCTCGTCTACCTTTGGTACTACTCAATCAACAACTTGGCTCACCACGGGACTGGACCTAATATTGCGCTGTTTAACAGTGAGAGTTTCGCCCTCTTTATCGGCACTGCAGTGTTTTCATTTGAAGGCGTTTCTCTGAGTAAGATTTCAGGGAAGGTTTTTTGTTTGGCTTTGCATTTCATAACAAAGGATATCGTCCTTGACCTGACCGTTGAATGCCGCTTATCTTCCCATGCCAACAGTTATCCCTATCACAGAGTCCATGGCCGAACCCGAAAAATTCCCTCGAGTGCTTGCTGTGACCATGACTATTGTTACTATTATCTTTGGAAGTGTCGGTGCGCTCTGTTATTTGAGCTTTGGTAGTCAGATCCAGACGATCGTACTATTGAATTTGCCCATCAAAGATGGCATCACTATCACCGTCGAGGTCCTGTACTCTTGCACCATCATCCTCTCAATCCCACTCATGCTGTCGCCGGCGTCACGCATTATCGAGCATGGGATCTTTGGTGACAGGTCCGGTGGTCACCACTTCAAGGTCAAGATGCAGAAGAATGTTCTCCGCACAATCTTGATTTGCTGCTGTGCTTTGCTTTCTTTTGCAATCGGAGGCCCCAACCTCGACAAATTTGTATCCTTTGTGGGTAGCGTCGCGTGCATGCCTCTTTGCTTCATCTTTCCTGCCATGTTCCACTACAAGGCATGTGCAGAGTCAACGAAGGCCAAGGTGCTAGACATTTTACTCGGAGTTTTTGGTGTTGCTGCCATGGCGTTTACGATTTACATCACTATCCAAAGTTGGGTCGTACCTGGGGTCCCTGAAGTCCCTCTGGATCGGTGTTCCGCTTTTGCGTAAACGCAGAAGATGCACCTTGTCGTATATTACAATACTCCTAAAAAATAAAACTATGGACGCGTCCAAGCATGTCAGTGAGGTCTACGCGATAGTAAACAGCGGTCACAGTAAGCCACTGTTCCTTCGGCGAAGTGCTCATGAGGGACGGAAAGATCAGCTTCGATGCTACTTGCATTCGCCTTTGGCCATTCATCCAATATGTCTGCATCCAGGAATATTCTCCTCCGAAACGTCCTCTCAGCCACGCCCGGAAAGGCCTTTGCCCGCCAGCAAGTCCCCGCTGTCGCACGCTATTTCTCGCTCTTCGCTAAGAACAATACGTTCAGAGGAGTTGTCAGCAGCAGGGATCAGAGGCAGGGCTTCGCAACCTCGTCGCCCTTTGCTGATTTCTCAAAGACAGATGACCCACTCGACAAGGCTCAGCAGTACATGGATGAGGGCGTCTCTTTTCAGAGCAACAACATGCTGCCCCTGGCTATGAGTTCCTTCCAGAAGAGTATCAACGTGCGACCCACAGGTAATGGACTGGCAAAAACTCAGCGCCTTTGATTGCACTTCCAGCCGAGTTTGTTATTGATGACATATGTGTCTCTTTCTCACAAACAGCGGCTGCATATTACAACATGGGTGTGTGCTACTTCCAGCTGGGCGACTTTCAGTCATCGATCAATTCTTTTCAAGAATCGCTGAAGCTCTCACCTCATCACGCAGACGTCCACACTAACATTGCAAGCGCGCATATTAAGCTGAATGGAAACATGAAAGAGGCACAGAACCATCTGCAAGCTGCAGTCAACATTGCGCCCCAGGATGCAGAAATTCAAGTAAGGAAACATCACATTTTGATACCTCTGTATCGCTTGGGCGACCAAGGCAATGTTATCGCGTTTTCGTCTATTCATTCCACTCATTTTTTTTTGGTTGGTCTTCTAGTTCAATCTGGCTGTGATTAGCGAGCAGAATGGTGACCTTGATGGCGCTATCAATGCCTACCAGGCGGCAGTGGATCAGGGCCTGACGGATGCCTCAATGAACTTGAGGAATGTCAAGACTAAGAAGTTCGCAAAGATGGCCAGGGAGGCGGAATTCAACGATTCTAAGAGCGAGTAGACCACTGAATATATGTATTGAAGTATTGTACAAAGCAATTGGTGTGCCTAGAAAGAAAGAAGTGCTACGTGTGTAAACTTGTTGGAAAGCAGAGTCGCCTTAATCTGTTCCCTCTAGGTCTAGCCTCTGCCAGATCCTGTCAAAGAGAATGGACATTCGCTCAAACATGTCTGGTGTCAACTCTAGAGTCTCTCCGGGGTGACGAGAACCATGCCTAGAGACGGGCACTTCCTCCTTGGGCACGAAATATGGCTTTTCTAGACTAGGGAAGCCTAGTGGTCCAACCAATTCCTCCACCGGAGCTCTTTCTCTATTGTCCCCCTGTTGCTCTCTGGTTTCGCGCCTCGCAACCTCAAGGCTATAACCATCCATGAATTTTGTGCCGGAGCCCTCGGGGTCCAGATAAGTCGCTAGACGATTCTTGATTTTTGGAGGCGTCGTGAATGACGCGTGGATTGCCCCGTAGACGTCATATCCATTGGTGTTCCAGCAGCTAGCAGATCCTCCGTGCAACTGACCAACGATCCTTTTGTCAGCATCAAACAACGGGGATCCGCTCGAACCTGGCTCGGTTGTACCCCGGTCCCAGCGAGGAATCTGCCAATGATAGAATTCATGGAGTTCACATTCGTTCCAGCAAGTTTTAGGAAGGGTACCGTTGTAAAAAAACGAAATCTTTTTCGAATCTCCAGAGGGGTGGTGAATGCCAACGATAGGAATACGACTCGTAGAGGGATCCTCTGGTTCAGGATCAGTGGAGGGATCGTCTGTGTGACCCATGGGGCTCTTATGACTACTGCGAGAATTCCTCCAATGACTTGAGGGACCCTGCTCCGTCTCTCGTGGTCGACTGGAAGGCGCTTTGGGCAAGGCAGACCAGCCAGAAAGGTAGAGATTGTAGGCATCTGGGATGGGCTCAACGATCTCATAGAGTGTGAAGTCACTTGGGGCATAATTTGCGAGCTTTACTAAGCCCATGGCTGTGTCGTGTTCATTCACGACCTCGGAGTTGGGCCCACACTGGATCTTTTCATGATTAAACATGACGACATGCGCACTCGTATCAGCAAAACCTGCGCAATGGTTGGCCTGAATGGAGTTTTTGAACGAACACGGGAGGAGGATGTGAGTTACTTGATGACATGTCTGCAGCGAAAGGAAAAAACGAAATACCAAGGGTACGTACCGTCAAGAACAGTTGCCGGCCGTCTTGCCGTGCATTATTAACCATAGCACCTGAGCAATATTTCTGGTTGTAGTCTGTAAGGATCACGCCAACACTTCGGCTCTGGTCCTGATATTCGTACTGGTGGCAGGCGACATCTACGTTGCATTTGCCGGACATGGCTCGGACTGGAGGCATCTCGTCATCGCCTTCAACATTCCATGCTCCCAGGATGTTTGCGCTGGATTGGTCCTTGAAGCCAGTTCGTGTTTTGCGCCTAGGTACGATGGATCCATCCTGTCGACGACTGCCCTTCGCAGTCAAGTCCGACGACGAGGCGAGAAGCGTGGGCTTGTACCCGTGCACAACATGACTTAATTGGATTCTTGGGATCATACCTCGTTGCAGGGCATTTCTCGTAGTGTAGTACTCCAACAGGATTCGGTCCCCAGCAATGGGAGCTGTTGCAAAGACTCCATCGGGCTTGTTGTTGATTTCGGCAGTAAAGGCACCCAGGATGTGCCGCTTGCCAGAAACGTAGAATTCAGCGCCGGGAACGAGGTACAAATCGGAAAAGATCAGATTCAGCGACAGCGCAGACTTTGAGTGGATCTCAAGCTGCCAAACCAGTACATCCTCCTCATCTTCTCGGGGGTCCATGAAGCGCTGGTGTCGCAAAGACTTGGATGGGATCCAGCGGCCCTTTGAGAATGTAGATTCATTGTCGAAAGATCCGACAGAAATCGCCTTGCCAAATTGATATGCACCGTCAGGTTCTTGGCCTTGTTCGACTAGCTGCCTACGAGACATCTCTTCCTCATTCAGAAGCTGAGCGTTGTCAAGATGTGGGAGTCGTAGTGTAGGAGGAGGCCCCTGCATCTTGTTGCTATCTACGAATCCATCGTATTCGGCGCCAGTGTGATGGTCGAGAGTGTGAAGAGGAATATCTCGGTAGAGGGATCCTGCAAAGTTGGCGGGGAACCTTCCTGGGACAGAAACTTGAGCGCTAACAAGGCTCGAGTGCCCTGGGCCGCTGTTTTTTGATGCCAGCAAGAAGAGCGCTGTAGAAAGGAGGAGCACGGAGGGGAGACGCATTACTAAGAGGCTGTGAGTGAGAGAGGAGAGAGGATGTGGCACCAAAGTATATCAATGAAAAGAAGGGGAAGGTGCGGAGCAGAAAGTTATGGACGGTACTTCTCTTTTATGTAAATCAAAGGTATCAAAGGCTACATACTGCTTATACAGACAAAATGTAACGAGGTTGTGTGATACTCTTTTGACAGCTCTTTACTGCACCTGCCGCTCCTCCCTCCTCCCTCCAAAGTGACGCACCACTAGTTTTGTCGCAATAGAACTCTGATGAGGATGGAGGGCAGGGAGTGGTGTACTTATCCATGTTTTCGCAATTCCCTTTCTTTTTGGCGGGGAAAGCAGGACAGGGGAGGGCAACCTTAAGCTACTACAATTGATCATTTGCAGGGATGACCAGGCCAGGCGACCTCGATCTTATTTCTGCCTCGTGCCAAATTGGCACTCATAGTTCTGTGTGAAGAGGCAACCATGTGCACGGCCGTTTATCAACACTCCCTCCTTTTCTCCTCCTTAGGATCACGGATGAGGGGGACACACGACTTATCTATGATTCTCTCACATACTGCTGTTTCGCTCTTTCTGTATTCTGACATTCCGCTCACCCTGTTGTCACACCCCTCGCTTTTTTTGATCCCTTGACACCCAGCAGATCTTGGCGATTGCACAGTTCCACTTGGGCATTGCGACATGCGAAGCTGCATTTATTAAAATCTAAAATTGTCTATCGTATCGTATGCTTGAGTGATATCACCGAGACATGTGGATAGGGTTCATCGGCGCAATGATAGAGTGATGAAAGACGGGTATAGTCGAATGCGCGCAAAATTTGTGAAAAAAATAATAAAAAGAACGGCTGCCTTTCTTCACGCCATCCTAGAAAGTCATCTGCGCTGAACGAGCCTTGCCCATTGGGTAAACCACCAGTGCCGAAGCAAAGAGTCCGACGCTGATGGCAATCGCAGTAACGACCATCTGCAATGCAAAGTTCACGCCTCCCGCCATGTCGTCCGTGAACCAGGCCATTGCGCCCTTGAGACCCATACTGCCCGGTACCAAAAAGAAAACCGCGCAGATTACTGCCTGGAATGTCAACTGGTGGGTCATGCGCTGGTAGATATTCCCACAGAAGCCGATCGCAAACGATGCCAAGGCAGATGACACCTCGGTCTTGGCACCACCCCATGTTGCCGTCGCGTACGAAATTACATAGCCGAGGACTGAAAGGACCATGGCCAGAGGCCACTGGCGCGGATGGGCCTTCAGGGAGATATTGAGTGTGATGGCGAACGCGGGTACAAAGAGAATATTCCATTTGGCATCGAGTGACTCTGGGCAGAGTTCTGTCACCGCCGCTGGAGTACTCGAAGGGTCGATCAGGTTCCAGAGTGAGGCACCAATAGTCAGACCATATCCAAGAAGCAGTGAGAAGATGACAGCATAGAACAGACGGACCGATCCCGAAATCATGTGTCGGGAGCTGAGTTCCATGACTGAGCAAGTGATCGTGTATCCAGGAAGCAACATGACGATTCCCGCCATTTTAACTGAGCTCCTGCACACCTGGTTGTGAAGTGCCTCAGCTACAAAGGCTACCACAACAGACATGGTAACCTCGCAAATATGGGCGTAGCTTGGCACCTTCTCCGACAGCCAACTCATCAAACCCACTGTGCCTCCGATCAGAAATGAAAATCCAGCATCGACCCAGTTGCCTTTGAAGAACATAGGTGCAGTGCAGGACGATGCCACGGCGTAGCCTAGGATGTTAGCCCATCGCGGCCATAGATCTTTTTCCGCGTTGATCGCGTCCAGTTTCATGATGGCCTCTTCCACAGGCATGGATGAGTGTGTGACCATTTTCAGAATCTGGTGGACCTGCGCAAATCTGAACATGTCCAGTCCGGCAGAGACCTTGAGCAAGTGAGTCTCTGAGGTATGCGTCTCGTAGTCCGTGAAGGCGATAACCATCACGTTGGGCATGTAGATGCACTGCAGGTTGAGCTCCAATGTCCTCGCCGTATGATCGATGGCGTCCTCCAGTCGATGCGAGGGCGCACCGAACTTGATCATGGCTCGCGCCAGTCGAAGTACATAATCCTGGCGCTGCAGTATGTCTGCGACCGCAAAGGTGATGCGCATTTTTTCTTCAGCCGAAAGCGAGTGTAGGGTCGATGAACCAGACATATCGTACGAGAACGATTCTCGCGGTGAGCCATTGGGCGACTGCATGGGCGACGGACCCTGAGAGAAGGTGCCAGCAAAACCGCCATCAAGCTGGAACGAGTGTGCGTGGGTGGCGTTGCCGTTGCCGTTGCCATTGCGCTGCGTGACTGTGCTGACATTGCCCAAGCCTGTGGCTATTCCCTGCGCGTCGGTGGTATTTGGCAGAGGTGGGTATGTCCCAAAGACGGATTTCGTGGAGAAGGATGTTACAGAGTTGTTGGCAGAGCGGCTGTAGAGTGTTGGGCGTTTCTTTTTGTCCTTGTGTTTTGGTGGCGTATGTGAATGGTTGGTCTATCGGTTTTGGAGTGACGTGGAATGGTGATCAGCGACCTGATCCAGAGACTGAAACAATTGAAATCAGACCGACAACCACGAAATCATTATTTACCTTCGGGGCACGAACGTTGCCCTGCAGCTTCAGCAAGTTACTGAGGACACCGGTTTTGGATGGCTGAATAACGGGGCGGTCGGTCGGGTCCATCTTTTTGTGCTGCTCGGGTACGGCTGTCGCTGTTGGATCTCGGTTGAAGAAATTCGAGAGTCGATTGTGCGACCGCCGCTTGTCCTTGGGGGTCTTTTCCTTCGGTGTCTCCTGTTCCTCCAGGGTGACGGCTGAGCCGACGATCCCGTGGCTCAATGCCGTCTTTTCGGGGTCCTGGCGATTGGCGAGGACTGTGGGCGTGAGCATGATGCCATCCTTGTTCCCGGCTGAGACTGTTCCAGGCACCGAGGTCGACTTTTTACTCTTCATCATGATCGGTCCTTCAGCCTCGTCGTCATAGTTCTCTATCACTTCCCTGCCTTCCTGTTTAATCAAGTTGCTGAGCGCCCTTTGTAGTGTCATGACATGATCCTCAGTTGAATTGGAACCACCGGGGGTCGTAACTGTGATCTCTGGCTCCTCAACAGCCAGCTGGTCGGCAGAGTATGATCTTCTAGGTTGGGCGCCAGATGGGACATTGACAGAGATGTTTAGCCGCTGCAAGTTTGCAGATGAGTTCGACGCAGATCCGGTCGAGTAGAAACGGTGCTGAGATCGCTGCAAGGCAGCATTCAAGTAGTAATCCCGCAAGCCGTTGGGCGGAGTCCCTGGGGGAGAGCTTGATGCGCTGCTGGTACCGAGACGACGTCCGCCATGGTTGCCTAAGTTTCCGTGGTAGATGCTGTTGTTGCTGGAATAAGTCCCGCTCATCCTGCTTGGCACAGGTGGATTATATCTATTACTTGGCCATGGTGAGCTTGGAACCGAGGTTGAGGACAAGCTTCGGTTGTTGCGGTCTGCATTGTTGTGGTTACTGAGGGTAGCGGGAGAGGGCGACGAGGGGGGGTTGATGGCGATTGTCGGTGGGGCTAGATTGGAGTTGTGAGCGGGGACACCGAGCGAGTTTGAGGGAGTGGTTGAGGAGGGCTGGGGACGGTGGGGAGGAGTGGTGTTGGGCGAACTGCTGCTGCTCATGGTTGGAGGTAATATCCGCCTGGATCGGGAATGGGGAGAGTGGAATGAGAGTCTGCAGCTCTTGCCGAAGAGCGAAATATATAGAGGGAGAAGGAGCCGTTGTCCGTTGTGTTGTACAAGATTATGCGCAAACAAAGGAGAGAGAGAGAAAAATGAGCGCACACTCTGTAACAGCAGGGCAGGAAGGGTGGGAAAAGAGGAGGAGAAAAAGAGAAAAGAGCAATTGGCCGTTTTTTGTCGTTGTATTTATATAGCGCCTCATCGACAATTGTAGCGTATCGGCATATGTCATAGAAGTTGCTGGTTCACGTACGATCCATCCCCTCTGGTTTCTAAAAGACTATTTTTCTAACAACGTTCCCTTGGACTAGCAGCTAGCCCTTAGTGGTGTCTCATCGCGACCTAGCCAGTGTGTTCCAGACACCTGAAGTTGGAACAAAAATGGAGCGATGTGAGCGAGGACAGTGATTTCTTTTCCAGCTCCCTCAGGACTCTTTCTGTAGACCCTCGTATCATGGTCGTTCTGGCAAAACAGCCCAATAGCCCGTCCTTGCTACGTGGGAAATGGCATGCAATTGTTGAGATTGAAATCTCAACGCAACTCAGCGAATCTCAAATCGAAGTGCGCCACGGAATAGCCTTTTAAGATGCCCAAAGTTCCCTCCGACCCCTCCGCTAGTTCTCCCACACCGCCACGCCCTGCATAGGTGGACCAATCAACACGGGCATATCCTTGACTACCTGAACTGTTACGACAGTGATTCGTTTCAGTTGTGGTGTGGCATGGACGGACTCTCGTGGGAACATGTTGTAATATGCGGCGGTCGGTGCTCCATAGGGGAGGGGGATAACGAGATGCAGCTCATGACGAGACACATATCCATGGCATTCGGCGTAATATGTACCTGCACAGTACCACTGTGTGTATGTTTCAGTGAACGTGTATATACCGTTCAAAGATGGGAGGGCATGAGGAAGGCATAGTCAAACCGTTGAACACCATGCGAATGGAACGTTGGCATATATTCTACACATGGCGAACAGATCTTGGCGGGGCTTGCATGGCCATGGTGCAGTGCTTTGCGTATTTTCATTGAATTGAAAATGGTAATTTGCGTGCACCTGGCTGGTGTTCTTGTTCGGGAGTAGTAATAAAAGCTGCAATTAATCATTTATCAAAGCTGCGACATTCAATTATTGTTCTGGAGACTGATTGGTCTGTGGCGCGTACATTCTCTCTTCATGCTCCACCATGCTCCCTCCGGCTTATTGTTCCGCTCTCTCACTCTCTCGCTCTGTCTTTTCCTTTTTCTTTCTTTCCTTCATCCACCCTCTATCCATTCGGCACCGCCTCACCTCGTTCAACACCGTCCCTGTCTTTCATATTACCTTCTAATGACCATACACATTAAGTAACGACTCTTTTCTCTTATCCGCCCTCGCATCCTCACCCTTGCATCCTATCCCGTGCCTGAAATCCAAGTCGCTCCCCCATCCACACTACATCCGCCTCATCTACAAACACTGTGCATTCTATTTGCATTCCAGCACTCCATCACATTCATCCCTGCCCAGCCCACAACCTTGATCTCGTACAGCAACAATGTCCAGTAAGTTCTCGCATAGTCGTGTATATCGCACACTTCTCTCTTTCATATTTCACTGATCCCGCCTCCCGATAAAAGTCCGCGGACATCCCGGCACTTCTAGCCGACAGAAAGACACACTGAAAGACCATCCGACAGACAGATAGACAGACATGCTTGCAGGAGGGCAGGAGGGCAGGGGGGGTGGCCAAGTAGGCAGGCGAGCAGGCAGCTTCATAGCCCTGCCTGGACTTGTGGTATCAAGCAGCCGGCAATTTGTTTCCGCCGATGGCAAAATTTATTTAATTTAATTTTGTTTTAGGACAGTACCCCTGATCCTTGACCGAATGCTTGACCCCTGATCTTTATTCCACTCGTATCGCTACACATGTTCCCTCTCTTTCTCTTACACACGCACCTTCGCCCCGATTCCTCACTACCGTCTCGCCATGACACTGTGGGGTATTTTTTAAACAAACCTAAACATTTGTTTGCACCATCCGAATCCAATAGACGACTGGCGACGACAAAAGGTCGAGGACCACAAATTCGATTTCATCGATGTCGATGACTTTGTCGACAACTCTATCTGGAGAAAGTTCAAGTACTCCCTTGTGTTTGCGATTGTCATCAAGGGCATCCTGATTTACTGTGCCGATTTATGGTGAGATTGCGTCGCATTATCATGGTCACTGTGCGTTGATCTTCGCAATACCATCAATACGTGTTCTCACCCATGTCAACAGGACGGCAGTCAATTTACTTCTCTCTAGAACTTGGCAGACCAATCTTGTAGGACAGGATAGCCAGATCTCCTTTCGTAAGTACACGCGTACACGCGACAGTGCCAATTAAACGTGTGCCACAGTGTTACACCAAGCTGACCATATCCCATACACCATCTCACCATCTTCTATTATGAAATCACAGAGGATATTAGTATCTCGTTTGAGATTTACAAGTGGATCTTTGCTGCGTGCATCATCCTATCGTTTGTCCTTCTGGCATGGGACATGAAAAAGGCAGCGGCGATCATCAAGAGTCGCGATATCAGTTATGCGTTCACAAGCATGATTGCTTTCCGATACTACGCCATCAAAAGTTACGCACATTTCTGTCTCTTTCAAAAGATCCACAATTCCAAAAAGACCATCGATGAAGTCGCATTTTTCTGCTTCTTCACTTTCCGAGGTACGCAACACAGCAACTCTCTAATCAACTAAATCCCGTCAACATTGCACTCGAAAGCTTGCTCTACTGACACCTTGCAATGCGTCAATCAATTATGGATATAGGCTGGAAACGTCTCCTGTTTGCAGATGGCCCGAGGCAGGTTATCAATAGCATTATTCTAATTACGGTCATCAACAAGAACAGGAACGGAGGCAAACTCAACCTCGAGTTCTGGTCCTATCCTTTCCCCGTAATGACGCGCGTCACTATGGGACTGATGACCTTCACGCTCACGCTGTGGGTCATCTCGGTTCTGCTTATGCTTGTGGCAGTCATTCTCTACATTCCGTTGGTGATCCATATTCAAGGCAACCTGAAAGAGTTCTGCTGCCACAAGATTGACAAACGGTGAGTAGACCGTCCAAGATACTGTGTCTCTGCACCAAATCGCCTCGGCACTTTTGACTGACCTGGCTTATGTTTCCACACATAGCATCGACGAAATTGTAAAGCGGAAGGCAAAGCAGCGCGCTCAAGAAGCCGTCAAAAATGCAAAGAGCGGCAAGGGTGGAGAGACGCCACTTCAGAAACCGACTCTGCCCAATATTGGACTGATTGAGGAGGGAGGAAGAGGATCTCCCATGCTTTCTTCAACACCCCGGATGGCTGCGGCACAGTCACCATACATGGCTGCAGCACAGTCGCCATACATGGCCGCAGGGTCTCCGGCTTTGCGGAAGAACATGCCACCCGCTAATGATCCCTATCGCCGTCAGAATCCTCCGCCACCACCCAGATCCTACTCGCCCGGCCCAAGATCATATACCCCGACTTTTGATGATGACAATGACACCAAGCCGCTCCGTCAAGACAATTATCAGCAAGCATACCACAATAGAAATATTCAGCGGCAGGATCAACGCTTCGACTATGCTGATGATAGGAGCGAGATCAGCGATGGTGCGTATAGCCACAACGGTAGCCACTTGGCATCGCAGTACCCTCCAAGACCACAACTTCCCGGACATCGGAGGCAGCCTTCTGACACCAGCACAGTGCTAAGCGGGTCCAATCAAGGAAGTGTCGTGAGTGGTCATGCTCCACGTGCGGTAAGACCCCATCCTCTACAGCAAGGACATCGTCCCAATTACGGCGAGACCGTTATGATGTCTGATCTCGGACAACGCGGTACACCTAACCCTTATAGCGGCTACCAGGGAGCTCCCTCTGGAGGCGGCGCTGTTGGAGGGAATGCTACCAGTGGTCCGGGCTATCGTCCATACTATTAGAACTGCCGTCAGATGAATAAAGCCGAAACACTTGGGCACAATTAGAGTGTGGGATGTGATGTGTTTGTGTCAATTTGTTCGTGATCATAGCTTACATAGGAATGTGCTGAATAGAATCTGGCCTTCGAGAAAAGGCACACAAGATAATCTTGAGCTCCGAAGGATGAAGAAGAGTTTCTCTTTCCCCTTAGGCATCAAGAGAGGGAAGGTAGAAAAAGAGGAATATCCATCAGTTACCAAATTCCAAAGCGGCCCATCCCCTGTCTCCACTGCGACACTCGAGACCTCTTTTTGGCTGCCTCATTCCTTTATTATTCTTCCCTTGACTGAAAACAGGCCATTGGTGTAGATTTGCATACCTCTCACTATTTGCTGTAGACACCAAAAACGCGGATGGAAGGGGGGCACGAGCATACCTTCCCCCACAAAGTTGGCCGAGGATATTTAAGAACAAGGGCTTTTGCACCACTACCCGCTCTTCCACTTCTCTGCTTCTGTATCCTTCTGCCTTTGACAGCACTCCCCTTTCCCAATACTGAACACGACAACAAACACATCTTCGAGTCTCCGACTGGGATCCCATTATGCGCTTCATTCTCTCTGCACTCCTGGCGACTGCCCTCATGGGCACCATGGCTACTGCTGACGCTCGTCAAGGACAACAGGCTGCCTTCCGCCTTGAGCGTCGCCACAACCACCAACAACACAACCACCACAACCAGGTAGATCGCAGTCACCACCGCAAGAGCTCATCGAGGAGGCAGCGTCGTGATTTGCAAGAAGATTCCGTCGCACCCGCTGTACCGGCCACGTACGCCGCAGCATTCGGCTCCAACGCTCGTTTCGAATCAGCCAATGGTGCCAATGCTGAGACTGGGAGGACTGCCGCCAACCTTGGACTCCATAAAAAGAAGGCCAGCAATCATCACAAGAAGGCGAACCATAGCCATCACAAGAATAGCAAGCGTGCCCTTGAACTTCACCGTAAGAAGGCCAACCACTCTCACCATAAGAAGTCCTCTTCTTGTAACAAGAACACTAAGCGTGACCTTGAGGGTCTGGAGCTCCATCGCAAGAAGGCCAACCACTCTCACCACAAAAAGTCCTCCAGCAACAAGAATAACAAGCGCAACCTTGAGGGTCTGGAGCTCCATCGCAAGAAGGCGAACCACTCTCAACACAAGAAGTCGTCTTCTCGTAACAAGAATAATAAGCGCGACTTTGAGGGTCTAGAGCTCCATCGCAAGAAGGCCAACCACTCTCAACACAAGAAGTCGTCTTCTCGTAACAAGAATAATAAGCGCGACCTTGAGGGTCTAGAGCTCCATCGCAAGAAGGCCAACCACTCTCAACACAAGAAGTCGTCTTCTCGTAACAAGAATAATAAGCGTGACCTTGAGGGTCTGGAGTTCCACAGCAAGAAGGCCCACGGCAAGGACCACTCTCATCACAAGAACCACGTCGACCATAGTCACCACCAGAAGATTCAGAAACGTGATGTCGCCAAAGAGTATGCTTTCCACCAGAAGATCAGCCGTAACCGCAAGACCAAAGTTCTGGGCCACAACAAGAAGAACAAGCGCGACCTTTTCAGGACCCAGGATATCAAGAATGGGAAGTCAGCAAGCAAGCAGCACAAGGTCTCACGAAAGGGCAAGAAGACCCAACGCAAGCAACTCAAGGACTGAAGAAAAGAACAAGAAATAGTTGCTTTGTCATTTGTGGCTATGTTGCTATCGCTCCCTCCTCAAGAGACCAGATACCCCCACACGCTTCTTTCTCTTGAGAAGGGATGTATAAATTCACATAAAGTACGCGCTGTTGTAAATAAAGATTGAAGAAAGGACAACCGTGCTTTTATTTCCCAAGCTTGAAATGCTAGAAAGCTGGCCAGAAGACGGTCCTCCAAAGCGATCTGAAGAAGGTGGCACTCTCCCTCAAGGACGCCATTGATAGCATGGCCAGGCAGGGAGTTGATATTGCCATGTTGAAAGTCTTTGGGATAGTGGCGGTCGGTAAGCAAAGGGAATGTTATATGTACTGACAAATTGTTGTGACATTGGTGATGTCTAAAACTCTTGTTACTCTTGGTTTTGCTTAGGAGTGGAAGGAGTACTTTACTCCATGCAACTGGTGGGCATGGGTATATACCTGATGAAATACTATGCTGCGGTGCATGCCCTACGATCCCAGTTTCACCTCTGTGTGGTAGCAGGGGCCATCAATACCTTTCTGAACTTGCGGGAGGAGTTGATCCCAACAATGGAGGTCTGTCGAAAATCCCGTCTAGACAAACCCGCAGACCTGACACGACCAACCTTTGGAATCCCGTCAAAGTGAACCAGACAAGCATTAAGAAGGACTTTCCAGCCTCTCCTGGCCTTTGCCAACAACCAAGTAATAGAATATCCAAGGAGAGTCGCTGGAGTAACTACCATTGTCTTATTGCAATTGTAAAGTTGACGATAATTACATGAATATCGTTCACAACTGGGAAAGGGCGTCTACTTCTCTTTGTAAATGTCGCCAGTCAGGCCGACCGACAAGTTTTCACTTGGAAAACCATATTCAATAAAGATTAAAATCCATTGCCACCAACTCAGGTGGCCAAGCCACAGTTTGTCGATTTTATATTCCTTCTGGAGCTGCGACACTGAACGCTCTCTCTTCTAAAGTCTAGTCTATTAAAAATGACTGTATGTGACAGCACTCTGTAATACGAGCACCCTGGAATCTAACATCCACCCATCGGCAACCCCATCCATCGATCGATCTATCGTCGCTATTGAGCATCCCGACTTCACCGGTCAATCGCCATCTGGGCACTAGGACCTTGGAGCCACCCGCACTCTGGAAGATCTCTCGCCAGAATCATGAGACTGTAGTGAGGTGTCAAACAGCAATTGAGGCGTTCGCACACACGCACCAAGTCGATCCCACTCGCATGCAACGGATTGCTATGCGGCGGCCATACATGGGCAGGAGGGAGCATCTAATGGCGCGATAGCCTAGCAACCAGAGTCAGGAGGAACCTTTCATCTAATGATGAACTATGCGACCCCGACTTGAAAAGAACCCCGCCCCCCTCCCCGGATCACTCTCAGCTAGGAAACTAATAATTCATCAACATGGCCATCATCAATCTCAACCAGCAATTACCAACATCCCTCTCACAAAGTGGGTCAGCAGGATAATAGGAAATCAGGGTGCAGTGGCTCTAACGAACCTCGATTTTCTTCTGTTCTGGACGCCACCTTTAATAGCGCACTCCTACCTTCCAGCGTGTCGTTGAGATCGGCCGTGTTGTCATGATCAACTATGGCCCCGATGCCGGCAAGCTCGCTGTCATTGTCGATATCATTGACCACAACCGCGTACGTTATCAAGTCTTATTTCGTATTTTTGAACTCGCCTTTGCAGGAACAGAGCGGGCGATAGAGTAGCATTGGACAGTCAGTAGACGATGGCATTTGCAGGAGCGAGCTGGGGTGCAACAGACAACCCCCAGCTACCAATATGGTCGGGAGAGATGATCTCACTGATTGCTCCACAGCTGAATTCGTAACTCGATGGCACAGGCACAACATGTGCACTGAAACGCAGGATGGCTGGCCACAGATTACTGATCGGTTATTCCAGTTGATTCTGGACGAATGTTCTGTCTCGCGATCTCGTACGAGCAATCTCTGTGGCAGGAATGCTGGCAGTGACAAACATCGAATCAGGCATTGGCAGGCATCGGTCAAACGGAGAACCCCATGCAAACTGTGGACTGATTTTCACGCCTGCTGATACTATCATCCGTGGAAAAGCGCATCGGAGAAGTGCGATTTTGTGAGAGGAAAACAATCAAAAAAAAAGACGAGCGAGCAGCAGTTTTAACACTCATCACTTTTGGAACGGTTTTATCGTCTTCTAGGCTCTCGTCGAGGGCCCCACCACCGGTATTGCCCGTGCTGCCTATGCCTTCCGTCGCTTGACCTTGACCCCCTTGGTTGTCAAGGTTCCCCGCAACGCTGGCCAGACCGTCCTCAAGGCTGCCATTGAGAAGCAGGATCTCGCTGGTTCCTGGGCCAAGACCTCCTGGGCCAAGAAGATCGCTTCCCGTGCTCAGCGTGCTGCCAACACTGACTTTGACCGCTTCAAGCTCCAGAAGTACAAGAAGCTTGTAAGTAGAGACGCTTTTTAAAAGCTAATGGACTGTGGCGCTTCTGGATATGTAATAAAATAGAAGCTAACAACAAACCGCCTTACTGCAACCTTATAGCGTCGCGAGATCGTCAACAAGGCTGTCAAGGCCACCAAGGCTTAAGTGTCTTGGTGATATTGAACCCAACTTGTCCAACGAATAATAAAGCATTGCGATCCATATTGTACTATTCACCTCTCTGTGGATATAAATGCATGTCTTCGATTGCTGCGTATGTGCATGCCTCTTTACTGGCGAATGCAGGACGTGCCGCATCGCGATGACTGTTGCTACTGATTGGAAAGAGAGACATGGTCTCAGCGCTCAAGCCCGACCCGTTATCTTGCATTCCACGTACATTCTAATCTCTCCTCAATTTGTGATTCTTCTGCGTGTCGATCGAGGCTACATCGTCTCTTCTGTCCATCACTCACTCTCTCTCGACATATTCGTACTCGCTCTTTCTCTCAGCCGTCCGTTGCAACAGTCAGCGCACCCACAAATATTATATTCAACAGTAATAGACTCGTAGGGAAATGCCCACGGCGATCGAGAATATGGCGCCCTCAGCTCCTGTTATTGTCGACATGCCTTCTTCTGGTGTGATATCTGCAGGAGATACCAGCAGACACATCCCGCCTACAGGACTCGTGGGGTCTCTTGAAGCCACCCATCACGAAGGTTTCGACCCGACTTCTCATCATCATGTCCACGAGTTCCGAGAGCCGTCGATCGGTGAGCGGTTTGGACGCCGCCATGGGCAGGATTGGCCATCATCGAGGGCTGGATCCAACAGCCAGTGTGTGTCCTGTCCAGCAACATGGGTCAAGCCTCGATCCAAGTCGCTTGGAGGGAGATGCACATCAGGTCTTTTGAACAGACACATCCCTCCACGATCTGTCATAGGGTTGCATGTATTCCAGGCAGCGCTCAAGTCGGAGCAGGATATCAATGCCATGCAAGGAAAGCAGGTGCAGGATTATTATCGATCATTGGTGCGTTTTCCGTGGCCCGGGGTCGCATTGACAATCGAATACACAACAAGTGCTATGCCAGTGGATGGATGATAGGATCGATTACTTACTAGAGTCTATTCTTTGTGATAGAACAACATTATCTACTCTTTTGAAGAAGTTGAGGAGATTTTGAAGGAGCATCGCGAAGAGGAATTGGCAAAGACAGGCTTGCTCCCGCAGTTGCCTCCAGTGCGCACGCAGGACATGTTGCCCCCAGCAACAACCAAAACGGATAACCGGAACCTCTCAACCTATGGATCGATGTCAGTATCGTCGTCCGGAGCGACGACCTCGATCAGTGCCCTTACGGATCCACTGTCCGGTACAGGGGATGCTCTGACCCCTGCGCCCTCCAAGCGGACATATGGACATGACAATGGCAACAACAGTGCCGGACTTGACCCCGAGGAAGGTGCGCCTCTGATTGATTCTAAGAGGAGGCAGAGAACGTCTCCACGACTGGGTGAGTGTGAAACCGATGGACCACTTGCATACACATTTAACTGTTGTTGCCACCACGACCACTAACTATCGCGTCGTTATTTGATCGCACCGGAACGCAGTCAGTTTGGCCATTAACGTCAGCTTTCTGGCCAATGTCTTTCTGGTCCTAATCAAGATCTGGGCTGTCCTCAAGTCGGATTCTTTGGCGGTTCTTGCTTCGATGATTGACTCACTCATGGATCTCCTGAGCGGTGCGATTATCTGGTACTCTGCCCAACGCCGCAACAGCACGTCCGATGATCATCGTTACCCCGTGGGCAAAGCCCGCATGGAGCCATTGGGAATCATTGTGTTTGCGTCAGTCATGGTTACTTCGTTCATGCAAGTTGTGCTTCAGTCTACTGAGCGACTCTTGGCCGGCTCTGACGAGCCGCCTGTCGATTTAGGCAGTGTCATTATGACACTTTTAGGCCTGAACATCATTGTCAAGTTTGCACTTTGGGTCTGGTGTAGGACCATGAAGGATAGCTCAAGTGTCCAGGCTCTGGCACAGGACCACTTGAATGACGTGATTTTTAACTCCTTTTCGACCCTCTTCCCGGTTGCGGGCCGGTTTTTGGGATACTGGTGGCTTGATGCCGTGGGCGCCATCATGCTATCTATGTACATCATTGCTGAGTGGACTCGCACCTGTCTTCGTAAGTGGAGTGCTAGGCTCTAGCTTCCACCTGACTTCAACAGAAAGTGCTTGTTGCTTCGACTAATGGTTCTATCATGACCTCTTTTTTTTTTTTGTTTTTTTTTCAGATAATATCCGTAGACTCACCGGCCAGGCTGCAAACGCAGCGGAAATCCAGCAATTGACGTATATGGCATACAGATTCTCCAACATGATCCAGGCCATCGACACAGTCCGCGCGTATTATGTTGGTGACGGGCTCATTGCGGAGGTTGACATTGTCCTTCCTCCTGAAACTCCCCTTTCACTGGCGCACGATCTTGGAGAGTCGTTGCAGGGTGCGCTGGAACGATTAGATACTGTGGAGAGGGCTTTTGTACATGTTGATTACAATGCTTTCCATGCGATCGAGCATCGATAGCCGCCGTTAACTGCCGAGATGGAGAACGGGCAGTGAGGCATGGATCGTGATCTGTAACAAGACGCGTCTGAATTCCCACAATAAAATTGACGCAGGAAATGCGTATGTAGTAAACTGCAAAAAGTATTTATTCACTTGAGCGCGTCCTTCTCACTTTGCATCCAATATATTTCTTTAGGACATATCAGCATCCGAATCTGAATCATCGTCGTCTCCCGAGACTTCTGCGTTTTCCTTGTCAATTCTTGCCAACAGCTGGTCGAGCTCCATGTCATCGGCTTCAGTGACAGCCTTGGGCTATTGTAGAGGAAGAGATAGAGGGGGAAAAATCAAAGAAGGATCAGGGGAAAGGTTCGTATCTGCAGAGACACAGAGGGGAGAGAAAGAGATAGAGACCGAGAGGGAAAACACAAGGGGACTTACACTCATCTTGGTGACCATGTTTCCGTTTGACTTCTTGATGCTCTCCTCCAGGACAACAATAGCCTTCTCCATGGTATCAATTCCGAGCTGCTTATCCAGAGCGTTGGTAATCATAACATACAAGGGTGGTGCGACCAACTTGACACGGATGGGGACATCTGGAAGGGAAACAGCCTCGGCCTCCTTGAAGGCAGTCTTGATAGCATCAATTCCCTCGTAATCAAAGCACGTAACCTCAATATCAGCACGGATCTTGATGGGCTGTGGGGTCAAACGACGCTTAATGTTGTTTAAAAGCTCCTCCCTAGTGCTCTCGGCGATCTCCAGTCCCTCAAAGACCTTCTCGGACTCGCTGTTATTTTAAAGGAGCAACAGAGGCAATTGTGTGGTGAGTATCCAAGGACAGCTTCGCCCGTGTTCCCACGCATATACCTCCTCTGATCCAAAATAATATGCGTTGACATACTTGAGAGCAGCCTTAAAGGCATCGTAGGCGTGGCCATACTTGGCGTACAAGGGCCAAGCCAACTGCTCGTAGAGGATTTCCAAGTCCTTATTCTCCTTCTTTGCGACAGTCGACATGATCGAGTGGACTGCCTTAGATTTGTTGTAGCGCTCTTCACACTTGGCAATGTCTGTAGCAGAAACACGACGCTTGGACAGATCAATGTAGCCTACAGGGAGCATTCAGTCGACAAAATATGTGAGTGTGCTGATTAGCAACCCAAGCGAATAGGGCTTTCAATCCTGGTCGAGTCAGCCGCTACATGTTGTTGTAGAATCCAATCACTGCGATAAAAAGTCCCACAGAAGTCGCTATTGCGCTGGCGATTCCAGGAAACTGCCGCAGTATCCCTTTTTGTCTCTCCAGAGGTCCTGAATTGTTGAGTCACAGCGACTCCAAATGCCAGGTGTTCAGAGTCCTTTGTGTATTCCCGCATATTGCGCACCAAGCATCCTCAACCATGCAAGATTGTACGCTGCCTCGTGACTCACCCTTCTCCTTGTCAACCCTGAGAACGACGACGACCTCGTTCTTGCCGACACGAATCAACTTCTGGATGGAGCGAATACGACGTCTGGACAATTCACTGAGCAAGATCATTCCCTCGATGTTGTCGTACTCCAAGAGCTGGACATAGGCTCCCATCTCGGCGATCTGGCGAACATTGACCATCACCAAGTCGTCCACTGTTTTGCATCATAAAAGTTGTAGGAGTACAGAGCAGCAAGTTTGGTTAGTCGTCTAAAAGCGGCGTCTTCTTATTATTGCAGATCTCTCGAGAGTGACGCCGTGTGGTGTCGAAGGACAGAGAGAGAGATGGAGATGCGGACCTTCAGGGAACTTGTTGGCGTACATGCGGCACTGCAATCTTCCAGACATGATGGGCAGTAGCTGTGATGGAGGAAAGGGAAGGAGGTATGGATGTGAGAAGGTGGATTCTCCTTTGCGTCTGCATATTTTGGCATAGCGTCCATGTGTGTTGATGACCAAAGCCACTGCTGGGACTGCAAAGCCACCCACCGTTGCACAATAGTGGTCGCCAAATCTCGCGTGTATGTGCCAAAAAAGCGGATTTTACGTTTATCAAACCACGGAAAGTGTAGGCTACTACTATGACTCGTGTTCATTATAGGCGAATATATGTAGAATTAGGGTAGCTCTCGAACATGAGAAAGGGGCTGTGGCTAGACAAGGTATCGAGGGAGGGCGTCCGTGAACTCGCGAATGGGACGGGACTGTTCCAGGTTTAGCGCATACCATAGGCATTCCTTGGCCCGTTTGAGTCTGTCCGAGGCTTCAAAGACCTTGCCGAGGTAGAACCAAGCTTCGGCTGAGCTCCAGCCTTGGGACTTTGTCGTCGACTCTAGAATACTCTCAGCCATCTCCAGACTTCCTGCTTCCAGATATGATCGACCGACTATGGTCAGACATGCAGTGTGATAAGGTGCCAGGGCGAGCGCCTTGGAGTAAGAGACAGATGCAGTTTCTTGGTCGTCCTGAGCCGCATACAGTAGGCCCAGCTAAGAAGTAATATATCGCGCGAAGGTGAGAACGATGTTATCAGACGAGCTCCTCGTAGTTCTTTCCCGAATAATAGAGCCGTAGCTTCTTACCTGGTACCAAACATCAGGATTAGAGACATCAACTTGTTCTGCTTCTTCAATTGCTTTGAGTGCTTCATCCATCCTGTCCAACCGCCTGAAAGCAGAGGCTGACATGAGCCAGAGTGTGGCCAGTGTCTTATTAGCTCTAACAGTGCGCATGGCTGATTTGCCTGTTGGGCGCTGAATAGTCGAGAGAGTGTTCAGCGGCGACCTGTTCAAGGTAGCATTGGCAGCTGCAGCTGCAGCTGGAGGTGTCAACTTGCCCTTCATTTTAGAACCCGAGGATCCTACAGAAGTGACTGAGGAGGCATAGTTTGCCTTTGGGATATCTATGAATAGCCACAAAGAGAGCATGATTAGAGGTTGTGACGCAGAGCATTGAGGTATTCAGAAATCAGAAGTACTGCGGCAGTCTGATAAGAAATTACCAAGAGTGCTGGCATTGTTGGCGCCAATTATTTCTGACGCGCCACTCTTGCTCCTGACACTCATAATACTGCCTGCTCGAGGACGACCGACGACAACAGGCCCTTGTTCGATGTCACTCTGATCACGACGGCGGATATTTTGAATATCATACAGGCTTTCGCCGACCGAGCCTGGTTCAGGAGCAAAGACCTTGGTATATAAGACGAAAAGAGCTTCTTGAGGTTCTAGTGATGACTCTGGGCCACGGATCTGGCAGTGTAAAGCCGCCTGCGTGATACGAAGAGCCAAGTAGTCTTCTCCATCCAGTTGGGATGCTGAAGACCCGTCCGTCTCAGCGAGGTCCCACTCAGATTCTTTCAACCCGATCGAACAGACATTCAATGCACGCTCGTAGTCCTTCTGGGACGAGAGCAACAGAACCAGGAGATGCCATGATGGGATATGAGACGAGTTGAGGCTCAAGCTTTGCTTCACAGAGGCAATGGCCTTTGAGATCTCTCTCATTTCGGCCAGCTGAAGCGCAAGATGATAATGTCCATCAAAGACAAGAGGGGAAACTTCAATCGCTTTCTCAAAGGACTCGACGGCCATCGCATACAGACTTGGACGCTTTTCTGGCTCATGGACTACATTCGGACAAAAAAAAAAGTCAGCACGGGGATGAGAATAGTAGCATCGGTGCGACACATAAAAGAGGTATCAGTCATTCATGACCGCAAATGCCATTCCAACACGGACCTTGTTCAGCTGTAAGGGCATGGGCAACACCTTGATTGATATACGCATTGAACAGCAGCTCTTGAGTGTCTTCCTGTTGAAGATACTGCTGAATGTTAACTAGGGCGCGCTCTGCGCAAGAAAGCGCCTCGGCGGGCTGCCCCAGTTCCTTGCAATATAGTCGAGACCCTTCAACCATTACTCTGGTGATGTCGAAATCGGACTCAACATCCAGTCGTGCGCGCTGCTCATCGGTCAGCGCCTCGTCTACAACCGCTGACTTAACCTTGAGATTGATTTCTGCTAGGTCCAGATAAGCCTTCAGCGCCAGTACTGCTTCGTCGAACTGGCCCATCTCCACTAAAGCAAAGAATAGGCACCGAAGGATTCGAGGAGATTGGAAGGTCTTTTGAGATGCCCTGTAAATCGACTAGGGCGATCATTTTACAATCAAGCGTTGAAGGTTAAGTCATTGTAATTATAATGGACAACGGCTCGGGAGCAAATACATGGAATCAGTCATTTACCTCAACGAGGACACGCTTATCGGCATCATTACCGGGTCCAATCAACTTCCTGTCTTCCACAATCTGTTCGATCATTACGATGACACGCCAATTCTTCTCGTCCGCCTTCGGGAACGATGTAACGGCATACAGAGCGTCTTCCCAGTAAGCATGAACTTGCGCGATCTCCAGACTCAATGCGGCGGGATGAAACTGGGGTTGATCGCTATTTCGACAACGCATAAGAGAGATGGCAATACTCAATTAACGACCATGGTCACAGAAACACACACCATTGTACGATAGGACCATGTCATCCGAATGAAGCGATAACTGATATCTTACCCAATCGCAGCAGAGTCTCTATTGGGGACACTACTGTTGCCCTGGGACCGAAATGAGCTGGACAGGGCGGCAGAGAAATAGCGGTAAACAGTAGCGCGATGTGCAAGGCGGAACAGACCAGGCCATTGCATGGCCAAGTTATGATAGGCTCTGAACGATCGGATGGCAGCAATTTGATCGCTAAAAATAAATTGGTGGCGCAAATTGAAAGCAAATTAATCTTCGATCTAAAATATCGTAGTGTAAGTAAGCACTACACAGCTAACAGATAGTCCCCTGTTTACCCTTGGCGCAGCTTCAACATGCTAGCCCTGTACAGTGCATGTTCAGTCCATGAGTTCAGTTCATCACTGCGCTCATTAGAGTTGGCCTGCACGAGGACAGAGACACTATCATACGACACGATGGCCTCTGATATCCTGCCTTCCTCTTCCAACGTCATGCCTTTGATAGTCAGCCCACAGATGATCAGCGCGAAGTTGTAGCCCACCGGGATTTTTGCAGGTGGCAGCTGAATGTTCTGAAAGTAGTGAGCAACTCTCTGCAGGCGATCTGGCGCATCTGTGGCCAACGCCGCTCTAGCAAGAACAATTGCAGCGTACTGGACACATATCAATTAGATAAGTAATTTCTGCCGCCTTCTTTCAAATAAAGTAAAAATCAGCTGAGGGAAGCCTACCTCTTGATGTTCCTCTGTGCCACGGGCAAGTACGCCCTCCAGCCTCTCCACCGCTTCCTGGATTGCCTCTGGCTTGATCAAAGGGCTGTGGGCAATTGACTCGGGTGTGTCGTCCAATGAATCTGACTGATTCCAATTCTGAGCTTTGCGCGCCTTGAGTTCCGCTTCTCCAACAGTCATCTCGAGCAGCGCGGCGTTGGCCAAAACTATTTGCGTTCAACAATCATTCGTCAAGGTAGGGACCAAAATGCAATTACCATTAGTCATGGTTATTCTCAGTTGCCACGCTGTGCATTGGTTTGCTCTCGTGTGCAACCTAAGGTTTTAATATCACTTTTGCTCAATTCACTTTAAAGCGACAGGTCTGGACGATAGCCGTTGTTGGGGTAGTCTATCCTCGGTTTGCTCCGGTCCTGTCGATCTCCAAGCTTGCAGAGATGCAAGAGAAACAGTGGTTTTCAGGATTGCTCGCACTGCATGACAACCTCCACAAAACATTTCGAGAATCTCGACCTACCAACACCATCTTTATTGTGCTTAACATAGCGCCGAGCGAGCTCTGGGAATGCAGCATAGTTTGCCTTTGACCTGGCATTCTGAAAGTCGCGCTCGATCGCCTGTGCTTTGGATGTGAGACTCATTTTGCTGAAGGTGAGGGTGAGGACAAGGGACCGTTGTAATGGGTGACGGGAAAAGTTTAGGATATGCTGGTTGGAGAGGGTTCTGACCAGGGCGAGAGAATTGAGGGGGGTCTGAATGCGCGAGGGTGTGGCCGCAGGAGGAAGAAGAGGGCGGTGCGGGCGAGCGGTGGAGGGATGAGGAAAAAGGATGGGGAGATGTGAAGCGAGAGATGGAGCGAATGTATTTGTATTTCTGTGTCTTTGTGGAGAACGACGTTATTGCAGGAACAAATGGATGGTCGGTTGAAGAAGCGGCTCTCGGACAAAAAGTAAAAATAAGTGAGTTCGTGCGAGAGTGTATTGCGCAGAACAGTTATAAATGTTGCGGATGTCCCCGCTGCTGCCTGGTGAGTGAGCCCGAGAGGGTGGATCAGAGCCTTCGACTGGGACAGGACTCTACTCACTCGAGGTGGAGACCACTTCATTTGGCGGCGCACCTTGACATTTCTTGCTCGGCTGGTTCCTGAACCGGACTCGTCGTTGTCTGTTGACGGGCCAGCACACATGTCGCACAAAGTGGCGAGCGTTCATATTCCAGATGCCTGAGCACATGTTGTTTGCACACGCGCTTGTTGTTGCTGTGTAGTGGGTGTGGAGTGCCGCCAGAGTGCCTCAACCTTGTTTCTTTTCAGTCTTGCGAGGTGCGAGGCCAGCAGAAGTCTGGAGGTCTCCCACACAACACTCGCTGACATCTGCGAGTAAACGGGTCGTTGGAGTAGTGCCGCTTTCTTTCCTGGTAGAAAATAGATCACGAATGGCTTTCTTTGTACCGCACTTCCCCCATTCACACATTCATTCACCCACACATTCGTGCAATCACTCATCAAGGGAGTGTCTCAACCTGGAGCGTATTGTTGGTGGGGCCCCTTTTGCGCGTTCTTCCGTTCTTATCGCCTTTCATTTCAGTAGCAACTGGAAGGTGGGAGTTCTTGAGAACGTAATGGGCCCAGCCGGAGTGGAATTAGAAGACTTTCTTCTGTTCTATCCTAAACCCCACCTTTCCCTCGTTCTACACTCCTCTGTGGCGCGATGGGTCGTCGCTTTCCTCCTCCCCTTCCTCCTCTCCCCTCCCCCTCAATATCCAAAAATATCAATATACACCAATATCTCTCTTTCTTTTGTATTTCTTGTCAGCTCGCTCCTTCTTCGCATCCTCCGGTAACTATTCTTTTTGTCCTAAACCGCCCTGGAAGCACTTTATACTTCCCGCCATTCGTCTTCTTTCTTCCTGTCAAAAAAGCGCTCCAACAGTATCTTCGGTCCTCGGTGTTGCCTCGGACTTCAATCTCATATCTAAGTATGCCACCTCGAGAACAACGTAATATGAACTGACATACCGAAACTCAGCACTGTATCACTCATACTCCCCGTCTCAATTCTTCAACCCTGCTGTGCATCCTGTGATCGCCAATGTTTAGCATGAAAGAAGACAGGGAACGCGACGCGAATGGCAGTGCGGCGCAGGAAGTCACCTCGATAGTGGACTTGCAGTCGATGCTTGCACGGTTTTGGGAAGCCCACTCAAGGCAATTCAAAGGTGAGTTCCACCACGGCCGACGCTCCCGTTAGTACACTCGATCCACAACCCCATACCAACAACGATCTAAACGCACATACACACGCATTTCATCCTGTTTCCCTCGATGGTCGGCATGAAAAAAAATTGGACCCGACACGATTGCTTTTGGAGCGGGTTCTATCCTACTTTAGTCCAGATAGTAGTCTGGCCATCTGAAGGAAGGACAGAGCATCGTAGAAAAGAAAAAAAAGGGGGAGAGGGGCGGGGGAAATGGTGCTATGGGAGGGTCACCTGGAGGGAGGAAGGGGTAGGAAGGAACTAAAGAGAAAAAAATGGAGGGGGAAGGATGACAGCATGACGCCCGATGATTGCTTTCCGACTACTCAATGTCCAGTGTCATGGCCCTTGCGCGTTCTACAGTACATTCGTTAATCATATGATCTCCAAACCTGTTCCCACAATTCGCGTTTCCCACAGAAATCGAGAGCTCATTGACTGGTCAACTTTCGACGCTTATCCAGAAGAACAACTTTCTTTGCCAAAAGATCGAAAATCTGCAACGCAACAACACAGATCTTGAGTACAAGTTCTCCATCGTAACATCCGAACTCGAGCGCGCCAGGAGAGAGTACAGTGAGCTGCATGCGAAATACGAAATCCGAAATGCGAACTACAAGGATCTGAAGGATGTTTGTTACCAGCTCGATGCACAGCTCAACAAGAAGGGCAGCACATCGCCAGACGATTCGCTTGTGTCGCGCCTGGAGTTGCTAGGATCGGACTACAAAAAGCGCAGATTTTCTGTGGATATCGCGGAGCTGGATTCGGATCTGACAGCTTTAGATTGTGCATCATTCGAAGACAGTGTGTTAGGTGAGGATCCCCTGGCAGCCCCAAGCGCCCAAGCACTCGTCTCTTCCTCCCACAGGGAAATGTCTCCGCCGTCCGTGAATTCCACACAAAGCACATGGACCTGTCTTTGGAAGAATTGCAACCAAGTCTTTGGTGCCCTAGATTGGCTAGTAGGCCACGTCGAAGAATTTCATATAGGCCTCGGAAAGGTACACGCTAATATTTAGCGCTGAGATGCTCTTACTACCTACTTTTAACGATACACGCTAACGGCCGATATCTACGATCGAACTTATGGCCAATCTAGTCTCAATACACATGCGAGTGGGAGAACTGTGTTGTCAAGCAAAAGCCTTTTCACAAGCACCATCAAGTCATCCGCCATATGCGCACACACACGGGCGAGAAGCCCTTTTTCTGTGCCGTTGACGGATGCGGAAAGAAATTCGCGCGTTCCGATTCTCTGCTTGAACATTCACGCAAACACAATGGTACCCCTGTGGACTATTACAAAATGCTGGAATTCAGTTCTCAGCGGGAGCACGACGCCAAGCACCTCGATGGACTTTTGCTTCAACTTGACACCATTCAGGAGCATCAGTCATTGCGTGCAAAGTACGAAGGGGCCCCTGAACAATTCACTGCTGGTGGTACTTCAAAGGCAAACCACCAGTCAGACCCCACGCCTGGACCGTTCAACGGCCAGGCACCAATGCTTAGCCAGACCCAGCCAGAAAAGCAATCCCAACCAGTCCCTTCAGCTCCAATTGCGAGCACATCCACCTCACTGCACCCGAATATTCGGGGTTTATCTACGCAGCATGGCTCTGAGCACATGAAATACAGCAAATTGTCTACAAATAACATGCGCCCGTCGCCATACGGGCAGGCACCGATGCAAAGTTTGCAACATCACCACCGGTATACCGATTTTCCTGGCGATATGACGACGTTACACAAGACTCGAGGACATGCCCATACAGGTTCACTTGGACTCTCCAAGCTGGAGATAAGAGACACGCCGCGTCAAAGGGAATTCGGACACTCGCACTCGCGATCCATGGACGGCTTCAAAGACTTGAAGTCACACCCATATCGCTCGCATGAATATAGCCACTCACAGACACCCTCCCTAGAGTACTCGAGGATTGAAATGTACCATCGCAAAGATCACGGCCATTCGCACACTCCTTCGTTGGAGATACCTCCTACGCCAAGTTCTCAAGCACTTCGCACGGACGACAAGAGACAGCCTCAGATGGCTCGCCTCATGGTTTTGGAAGAGCGACAGAAATCGCAGCAACCTCAGCAGTCTCTTCCACAGCAGCCTGTTTCACAGCCGTCCCAGTTGGATCTCCACCAGTCAGCAAAAGAGGAGATGCCCAGAGAGCACGGAGATACCTTAAATATTGAAGTCTCAAAGGACCAACCTGACTCTATTGTATCGAGCACCACACCCAAAACTCCTCAAACCGGTGTGCTCGAGGAATCCCTGAGCCTGGCAACTGGTGTGGAGTCGTGTGTGATTACGTCTACCAGCCTCTTGGCGCAAGACAAAAGTGCCATGCTGACCTTACGCCATCGCTTTTTGTGCTGCCAAAATGTATAAAAATAAAAGCGATTTGCCGTTTGCCACCATTTTCGTGACTGCATCTGAGCGCGTTCATGTATAAAGCCGCCTTTCCCGTCCACCGCCCCACCGCCCCATCGTCTCCGCCCATCACCTTCACCTTTACCTTCACCATCACCACTCCCATTCACGTTCCCAACGCGCTTTACATCATAAACACCATACGCTACAAGGGCTATTTTGAGACTTAAAAACAAAGCCGAGCTCAGGAATACATAGATTCGATGGCGAGCAAAGAAGCTACGATTTATATTTTAGATGTTGGCCCTACAATGAAGGCCAAGCGGGAGGGCTCAAGTATGTCGCGTCATGAGGAGACGAAACAAGTGTTACTCAAGCTCCTTGGAAACAAGGTAATGGTTCTTGGATAAATTGCAGGCCACTCAAAGTATCCGAGCAGTTGGTATCTTTGCACAATCCACCTTGTAACCTTGTTACTCGTTTGCCTCAAAAAATAAAAAATAAATCTGGATCTGGATCTGGATCTTCCAGGTGCATATGAACAGGAAGACTGTCTACGTGTCCGTGATTTTGGTTGGCTCCGATAGTAAGTGGATTTGCTGTTCAAGCCTACACCGAGTTTTCACGATATCAATCAACAGCGGTTAACTTATGCACCTCTCGCATTCCAATAGTTACGAATAACGACCTGGCCACTGTGGACGAAAATGGAGCCGACTATCAGTTTGTGGACGTATTACAGCCTTTAGGAGTTGCAACTTTGGATCTCATGAGAGGCGTTCAGGGCGATGTCAAGCTCGGAGAAACCATGGGTGATTGTATGTTTTCGTTGGACAACCAGATTCTTCTGATCATGTCTGTGATTCTGATCTTATTCAGCGATACACTTGTACAACTACATAATAGGCATGGACGGGTTGATTGTCGCGCTCGACATGATGACCAAATTTTGCAAAAAGCTCAAGTATGAAAAAAAGATCTATATTTTGACGGATGCTTGCGCTGAGATCAACTCTGAAGGACTGGAGCAAATCACAGCAGCTCTCAACGATGACAACGTCCAAGTGAACGTAATGTAAGAGGTCTGAGTCCGCATCTCATTATGTCGCCTCTAAATCTGTGAAAGTTCAGCTAACTAATATTGAGTCTCCTCGTGTTGTCACCGGATCTTAGTGGTACGGACTTCGATACTGACGACGAGACGCCCAGACAAAAGACCTTGATGCAAGCCCAGAATGAAGAATTTTTCAAGAGCCTCTGCAGGTCATCTTCGGGCGACATTTTCTCAATCGAAGAGGCTCTAGATATCACCTCTCAGTTCTACTCGAAAAAGGTCAAGCCCACGGCTGTATATAGGGGAACACTCGACCTTGGGGATCCTGAATCGCACCCCGAAAGTGCCCTGTCTATTCCTGTGCACATGTTCCCAAGCACTATGGTTATGAAGCTTCCTACAGCCAAGAAGTACTCGATATTGTCAGAGAACGTGCCTGCAGACGATTTGCCTGATGGACACACAGGCCTAGTGAACTTATCCAGGACCTATAAGCTAAAGGTCACGGCTGACATGGCGGATGGCGATATGGATGAGGATACAGAGGTCCCTGCAGATGCCCTCGAAAAGGCATACATGTACGGAAAGACGATAGTCCCTATACGAGCAGTCGATCTAGACGCATACAGGCTACGAACGGTCAAGAGCCTGACTATCCTCGGTTTTTTTGCGTCATCAACTGTAAGTATGGCAGGTGCTATTTACATCTCACCACATAACGAAATGTTTACCTTTGAGAATAAGTACACATGCACATTCTTACTCATCTATAAATCCGCATGCATCTAGTTTCGGCGAGAATGGCTTATGGCCAATATTTATTCCGTATTTCCTGCCCCAGGCGATGCCAAGGCCGAAGTTGAGATAGCTGGTCTGTTGTTTGCGCTCTTTGAGAAGAATTCCTACGCCTTGTGTCGGTATGTCCGCGTAGATGACGCTGAGCCGAAGTTAGGCATTCTCTGGCCTGAGATTACAGCCGAGCACAAGTGCTTCTATTTTGGGCAGGTAACATATCGTCCCGATTTTCTCGCCAACGACATCGACTGTCTGTTTTCTGTGTTGCCGGCACTCAATGAAGGCTTTCCTCTCTCGTCACATAGGTAGCATTCAGTGAGGATATCCGCCGCTACCTTTTTTCATCTCTGGATGACATTCAGACTGCAAGCGGCAAGAAATTGGAAAAGCACAGGTTGCTTGCAACACCAGAGAGCATAGAAGCTTGCAAGGAATTCATCGCTGCTATGGATCTGATGACCGCAGACGAAGGAGAGTAAGTATTTTAATGTATGGCCCATTGTCAATATGTCAAGTAGAATTTTCCGTACTTACGCTTGTAATATCCTTGTCAGGGAGTATCTCAGACCCGAAACGACGTTTAATCCTTCAGTGCAGAGGCAGATGCAGCTGCTTGAATTCAGGGCCCTTAACCCAAACAAGGAATTCCCACCCATCCCTTCCTCACTGCTTACACAGCTACTGCCAAAACAAGATCTACTAGCCGCTGCAGAGCCGCTGTCTGATAATTTGATCCGCCTCTGGGATATCAAGAAAGTAGACAAGCCACTCAAGGGCAAGCGAGGTTACGGAGCTTCGCTCGAGGATGAGAATGATAAGGATGGAGTAGCTCAGGTGAGCGGCTTGGGTATCGATGGATCTACCGGCAGCCTTTTTGATGGTCTGACGGGCAATCCACAGAGCAACAAGCGCCAGAAGTCAGAGTCCGTCTTTGGCACCGCGACGACGAGCTCTGTTATGGGCACAGCGTACGGAGGAACTGGAAGTGGGGCTTTTGGGGGTACCAGTGGCGATCTGACTGCCAGCGGTATAATTCCATTCGAGATGAGCGCTATCCGAGAGGTAGGCACCTCTGATCCAGTCAAGGATTTCCAGGCCATGGTTAAGGTTGCAACTATTCACAGTCAGCAAGGAGTACGTCCTGCCGGAGCTGGATTCGTCACCGTAGCCTTGGCAGTGGATCAGATGAAAGCCATGGTTCTGAAACTGATCTCTACGTCCTTCGGAGACCAACTGTACGAAAAGGCTTTGGACTGCCTCAAAAGTCTGAGGGGGTTCCTGTCAAACACCGATATGGCGGATCTCGCCAGCATGGACTCTGAAGCCGTGCGAAAGGAGACGATCAAAAGCCGTGTCGACACCTGGAATGCGTTTATTAAGGAAGTCAAACAGTCGACTCTCAACACCTCTATCTCGCCTCTGAGAACAGATTTCTGGGACCTGGTCATTAAACATAAAGGAGAGCTCGGTTTGCTGACAGCCAAGGAAATGCCATCCGGAGCAGGTGGTGTGTCTGAGGAAGACGCTGAGAAGGTAAGACAACTATTCCTGGGTAAAGAGTATACTCGTATCCTTCTCGAAAGCGTATTTGGGCGTTAACATTTTTGTACGCCTCTCTTTATCTCTAGTTCATGCTCTTGACTGCAGATGACACATCGCCGGCAGCCGCGGACGAGCCTGAGGAGCCGGAAGAGGACGATCTCCTGGCACTCATGGATTAAGCTGCAGATCAACACCCTTCTTAATAAAAGAGGTTTGGCTTTAATTGAGACAAAATGCGGAGTAGTATGATGTATCTGAGAAAGGGGTTCGGTGTGGAAAGCTAGGATAAGGAAGGGGGATGGAAGTTGCTATCTTGAAGACAAAAACCCATCTACAAACGGCAAAAATGCAAAGGCTGTTTAGCAGCATCCGCCGCCAGACTGTGCTGGCAACTGCTGTCCCGATCCAACCTTGATGTTCTTGCTAGCCCCTGCGGGGGTGATAGTAGCAGCGCCCATGCGATCCTTGATCTGCTTGGCCATGGTCATGAAGGCCTGCTCGACATTGGTGGCACTCTTGGCAGAGGTCTCGAGGAAGGGGATGCTAAGCTGGTCAGCGAATTCCTATATAGTGCAACAGAGTCGATTGCGGCAGACAATGTTAGAACATGCAGATGTTTCGTGGGCTGCCCTAGTCATGCTGGTGCCATGTGGGTGTGTGAAGTGCGTGCTGGTGACTGCTAGACGAATAGTGTCAACTGCGGAGCTGTTTCAAGCTGTACCTTCGCGGCGGTGTACTCGACAACCTTCTTGTTGGTCAAGTCGCTCTTGTTTCCGACCAGCAACTTGTTGACGCCCTCAGAAGCATAGCGATCAATTTCAGCAAGCCACTGCTTCACGTTGGCAAAGGTATCCTGGTCTGTGACATCGTAGACGACAATGATGCCGTGGGCTCCACGATAGTACGAGGAGGTGATGGTACGGAAGCGCTCCTGGCCAGCACTAGATCACAGCGCCAACATTATAATCAGCAAGAGATACAATTACAGCTTCCGCGATAGCAGTTGAGTCCAGGCATGACTTACGTGTCCCACTGTTCCAAAAGATGCAAACAGACCGAAAAAGGGAGGTTGATTAGTAGCGGTACATGGATCAACTCTTAGACATCGGCGTAACAAATTACAATCCAAGAACGAGTGAGAAAACGCATCTTACGATCTGAAGCTTGACGGTTTTTCCTTCGAGCTCAATGGTACGGATTTTCTATTAAGCATGCACGGTACAGAGAAATTGCGCCAGGTCAGGGCGTCGATCGTTGAAAACCTACGCGTGTCGGATAAGTTGGTGCCGCAGAAAGTGAATCCATGCATGGATTGCAAGGGCATCACGTTTTATGCCCTTTAAGTTTGCGCCCAACACATGTGCTTGTGGCGAATGAAGGATATCGAGCGTTTTTGGCCGCCTCACTTCTCGCACACTTGCGTAAACAAGATAAAGACTTACGAAGTCGACACCAATGGTGGAGATGTAACTCTCAGTGTACGTGTCGTCCGCAAATCGAAGAAGCAAACAACTCTTTCCGACACCACTGTCACCAATGAGCAGCAACTTGAAAAGGTAGTCGCTAATATTATTTTGGTCAGAGAAAAGCATTGGTCAGCCGGGCTTCCAAAGAGACGAAAACAAACCAGGGTCATCCCCTTCGAGTTCTTTGTTTGGGCCAAGTCGGAATAAATGTGAAGAGCTGTAGAGTAAAGGGCCACACGAGGCACAGAGCAATGACACGCAAACATTTAGACGTGGCATTGCTACTGCAATTTGATGAAAAGTAGGCCAAGCACAGGGGTGGGGCTGATGTTACATCAATATCACTGGGTAGTCTGACCCATCCTGTGACCATACCCCTTGCTAGGCATCACACAGATGTGGTTAGGAATGGGGGGAGCAGCGCGATGTGTTTCGGTCCAAGCTGAAGGGAGAAGATTGAGGGCGACGTGGATGAGCATGGAAGGATGGCACAGACTTCCATGTGCCCCCGCAAGACTGAGGGCTAAGGAAACGGGCGGTGCTCAAGAATACTAAGAGCATGGCGACGTAACTATGTCGCTTGCTTGACTATTCCTGGTCGGAGGGGGTAGGAGAGATGGTGCAGTCAGGACGGGAAGGATGGGCTGGCGAGATGGACTTACTATTCAGGGTTCATTTTTATGGGTATGATAGAGGAGGCGTGAGGAAAGGGGTGGCAGTGAGGTGTGGGTAAGTGTCGGACAGAGGGATGGAAGGAGAGAAATTGATGATGAAAAAAAAGAGAAACATGGTGGCCACACCTCGACATCGATGCTCGTCACGTGCACCCGATCACCATGGCATTCTGAGCCCCGTAATATGAAGACAGTGTAATTATTGGAGCTGCGTGTTCGTCCAAACGCCTTTGGTTGTTTCATCGACATTCCTCTCCAACAACGCCTTCAATCCTTGCCTCCTTGCTTAACCCTACTCCAAAGGAGTAATCCCCTTCCCTGCCGACGCATCCTCCAATCACCTCCTGGCCCTGCGGTCCATCGCACCGTCCTTCCACTCCTCCAAGCCGCTGATTCCTGTCCAAACCAAACTAAACACGCAGCACAAACTACAAAGCGGCCATGAACGTGGACCCAGAATACCACACAAAGCTGCTGGAGCTTAGGTCCATGAAGGACTTTGCCGCCATTTGCCAGTTCATGCACTCGTTTCATACCGCATTTGCTCTCGAGGACTTTGAAACAGAGGTAATGCCATCTGCTGGCCACCGCTACCATTCCTTGGGCTTGTTTCATCAACCGATGCTATTTGAAGTCTGCGGACGTGGAATCAGATCGAAAATGGCAGTTGCCACCATTCCTTTTTTTGCTTGATTCCCCATCGCGGCCTTGATGAACTCGTCGACAATGGCCATCATGGATCGTTTTTTCCACAGTCATTAACTTGATAGCCACCTCCTCACAAATGTAGGATCTTGAGCAAGCACTTGTTGATCCAAGCTCTTTGGCTTACCTCGTTGATCTCCAAGCACGTATGCTCCGTGCCCTGACTCAGGATCGCCGTATCAGGTACTACACACTTTTTCTTGCTAGTTGCTTTCTCTTCTATGCCTCTAGGATGAGTACCAGATGGGATTATTCCTAGCAGGTCATTCGAGATTCTGAGAATGGGAGACTTGAATCAAATCTTGCACGTCGTCGACACGAGTTCATTGATCTTGTCGCGTGCGACCGTTGAGCACGGACCAACTCCTGATCGACACGCATTTGGAAGATGAAGGGGCGTGGAACCCTTTCGTGCCTGATCTTCCGCCACTCCGCTACTCCGTGATCGACTCAAAGCTACATATCCCTTCTATTATCTAATCACCATGTCCTTCCCTCCACTTTTCTGTCTGCTCTACCGTCGCGCCTTTTTACGTTCCGACATCGCTGCACCGCTTGATCAGCTTTGACAATTGGATCAAATTTGCACAAAAAGAGTTCGAGAAGCGCGCAGTGGACGGAAATCCATGGTTAGAGGAGGATGCCACTAATTATGAAGACTTTAGTCTTGAGACAAAACTCATGATATTGGGCAGCCTTTGTGAGTGGCAGCTGGATGATCCGGAGCGTTTTCGGTCCAACTTCAAGGAGGAAGAAGAGCTGGCTGTCGAATGGGTGAGTTAATTCCCAGGTGATCTTTTCACTGTTTGAAAATGACACTGCTCGTGCGTACGAAGATTGATCGGAATCTAACAAAGTCTTAACCCTTAGCGAGTGGACCCAATAGGACATGATGCCCGCGATCGTACATACTGGCTCTTTGACGGTAAGATTAGCGACATGAGAACAACTGCACTTTACTCGGTCTTTAATTAATACTCGTAATTCACTGCTTGTCGTAGATAATCGGCTCTACCGAGAGAATCCGCCTCACAAAAATAATGCTAAAACATCAAAGCAAGCTCCTCCGCCGCCGAAAACCACATCTGTGCCTAGCCCCCGTCGCGGCACACGTCGATCCACTCGTGGTCAAAAAACAGACGATTCACCCGAGCCGGAGCTAGAGTCAGAGTTCGAGACACCGCCAATTACGCCTGGAGTCGCGTGGGAGCCTGTGTGCATCACCAAGCACGAATGGGAAGAATTTTCCAAGCTATTTCGACGCTCAAAGCATCCAGATGAGAAGGCTCTTCATAAATTTGTTAACAATGATATCCTGCCAAAAGTTTTAGGGGATTTTAAGGTATCAAAATTGTGCCCATGAGCTATTTGGATTTTCAGGATGACGTTCTTATTATGAGATTTGATCTGATGCCGATCAATGTTCGCTTGATTTGTTACTGTTAGGAAAAAGAGAAAGAGCGGGAAAAGCTCGAGGCTATAGCCAATCGCAAAAGGTCGTCCAGAATCGTCGTTAAAGAGTTTGAGCTTCAGGAAAAGGCGCGCTTGGAAGCGATCCGCCAGCAAGAACTTCAAGCCGCTCTGGAGCAGCGAAAGCAGGAACTTCGTGAGCGACGCGCCGAGAGAGTAAGCGATGGCGAAATGCTGATGTTATACTCGTCCAATATTATGTCCGCATCGATGCTAACAGACTTTCTGCGTTTTGATTTTCGTACGTTCATCCAGGAGCGACAACAACAGCAGCAGGTTCGCGACAACCGACTGAAGGAGCGCGAAAAACGCCTGAAGGATCGTGAGGAGGCCATCTGGGAAAGAGAGGAAAAGAAGAAGCAACAGCAGCAAAAGATTGCGAAGGAACGCGAAGAACGAAAGAAGAGAAGACTTGCAGGAGGCCATCACGATGATCATAGTGAGGATGAGGCTACAAACCAGCAAGATGAGGATGAAGAGGAGGATTGGGTATTTGACTGCGTCTGCGGAGTGCATGGCAATAACTTGGTAGGCATCTTCCGAAGAGACTGCGATGTATTGATTGAATGTGTAACGAGGATATAATACTGATGGAAATGTCATATCGCGTTTTTAGGATGACGGTGAACTTATGATAGCCTGTGGAAAATGCAATGTCTGGCAGCACGTTGCCTGCTTGAAGCAGGAGGATGCGGCGCAGGGGAAGAAGGTCATGGACTGGGCGACAGTTGATTTTACATGCCCGAGATGCATCGCAAAGGAGCAGAAGAAAGTAGCAAGGAAAGAAAAGAGGGAGCAAAAACTGAGGCTCGAAGCCATGGCCAACGGCACCGGCTCTAATGGCGCATCGAATCCACCAAATGACGTCAAAAAAGAAGTCAAGCGGAAGAAACAGACTGCATCTCCGCAGACACCCAAAGGTCATAATTTACCTCACACAAACGGACACTATATGCACCCACCTACCCATCACAACTCGATAACATCAATTTCACAGTCTCATGTACCGTATCCTGTCCAGTCGTTCCCAACACAGCCACAACCATATCCCAGTCCGGCGTCATACCACCAAAGTCCTGGCATCGTGTCTGCTTCACAGACGTACTATGGTGGACACTCAAGTGGTCATCCAGGTCAGCCCCAGCCACATTACCCTTATCAGCCTGCACCGCAGCCACTGCAGCAGCAACAACACCACTACCTTCTCTCGCCACACCAGCAGCCGCAACAGTACCGTCAGCCATACCAACAACCGCAGTCACCATCGACACACTACGGATCCCACGGAGTTTCTCAGTCATACCCGAACTACTCGGCGTCTCCAATGAACTCTGTATTGCCGAGCCAGGTGCCTTATAACCAACACCCTATCGCGGCTCAACATCAGGAGCACCAATTGCAGGGGGATTACAGCGCATCGCGACCGCAGCAGCCATACCTGAATAAGGTTGAAGCGTATCCTCAACAATACAAAACGGACACGCCCACATATGGACAGGTTCAGACGCCGTCTGGATCTGCGTTTGCGGGTCAAGGGGGCTCCGCAGCAGTAACGGTGCAAAAACGTGTGAATCCTGTAGAGGACACAATGGAGGGGGTGGAGAGACCGCCAAAGATGATGAATAATCACCGCCCCTAGATCAGCAACGCGAGGTCTGCGGACACGGAAAATGTTCGCAATGCACCAAATTAGAAAACAATTGTACCATATAAAAAAAAATCCGATGCTATTTTTCTTTTCGCTTTTCTTGCACTTTTCTTATCCAATCTTGCACACTCGTTTCCAGCGCCAGCAGCCTACTCCGAAATACACATCGACCATAACGAGATAGTAATAAGAACGAACAAAAAAAAATGACTCTTAAAAATAATTTGTCAGCACGCGCCCAGAAGAACCTTGAAGGTTCGAACATCATGCTCGAGGGAGTGATTCAAGCGAATGCCAACAAGTTTGATTTCGAGAACAACCAAGCCGGGGTGATTAATCTTGGTGTTGCAGAGAATCAGCTAATGACAAAGGAACTCGCTGAGATTGTAAGTCGCGTCACTCTGTATTCAAAAAAAAATGGAGCACTACTCCAACGACTACCACCGACTAAATGTGATACATGAAAAACGACTGTTCGTTACTCACAGTTGCAACCCGTAACTTCTGTTTTATACGAGTAGATGGGACCTGTGAACACGGTCGACCCCAAGGTACGTAGCCTTTGGTCACCGTTCCTTCAGTTCTTCTTTCACTGCTCGAGGGGATGCTGTGGGAATTTGGAGTCGTGATTAGTCATTTGGCAGTGAGACCAACAAAAATCATTTGCAGTGACCGAGAAAGGGAGGAGTCAGTCCTTGTCACCCCCTCAAAGCCATCCAGGCCACTCATGCCTCACTCTGTTCTTCTTTCGTAGCTCTTTGGGTATGGAGAGAGTCCAGCTGGATCGAAGGTCCTTCGCAACCATTTTGCCAACAACATCTTCAACCGGTACTTCGAGCCACACCAGCCCGTCCGTGCTGATCAGATTGTCCTCGCTGCCGGATGCAGCGCCGTTGTCGATAACTTTACGTTCTGTGTTTGCGATCCTGGTGAGGGCATCTTGATCTCCACTCCCTTCTATGGTAAGGCTGGCAACAAAGCACGACGAACGCTTTTCCCTCTGAGAAATCATTCCTGAATTGTTTCATCCCTCCCCTCTTTTGGTCCATGCACACAGGGGGCTTCAACACTGATATCATGGCCAAATCCAAGGCTAAAGTCATTGCGGCGCACCTTGGAGACATCTCTCCCTTTGACGTGGCCCATATCGACGTGATGCAGCAGGCAGTTGACAAGGCTACCCAAGAAGGAACGCGTGTCCGAGCGTTTGTGCTTTCGAACCCCCATAATCCTCTGGGAAGGTACACAATCAAACACGCAATGCATGCACGCCGCCAAAAACAACAGCTTACTAATATCTATGCTGCGCACAATCTTACAATCTTGTTCCCTTTCTTTTTCTCTTTAGAAACTACTCGCGTGAAGTCATCATCAAGTTCCTGGAGTTTGCCTCCAAGAACCAGCTGCATATTTTGTTTGATGAGATCTATGCTCTCTCGGTCTTTGATTATGCACTGACTGGCAAGGCCAAGGAAGAACAGCCTGATCAAGCGCCATTCATCTCTATCCTGTCGCTGCCAAATATCGAGGACTATTGCGAGAGGGAATTGGTTCATGTCGCCTACGGCATGAGCAAGGTGAGTAAAGCAAACTTTCTTCTCCGCTGTATAGTCCCGATATACACCTAACACCGCAGGCCCTTTCTTCTGTGGACAGGACTTTTGCCTGAACGGATTCCGGTGTGGATGCTTCCTTTCTCCCTGGAACAAGGAATTGCTTGACGCAATGCACTCAATCGCGTAAGTTGTCTATCTCATCACTATTGTTGTATTTTTTATGCTTATTCGGGTTTCCAACCCCTTCTGGATTGGGATCATGGAGCCTGACCGCCTTTCGCTCGTCGCGTTTATAGTGTGTTTACGTGGATATCCTCAACAACCGACGCTATGATCACGAAACTCCTCGAGAGTCCTGAGACAATCGAAAAGTTCACAAAGACCAACCAACAGCGACTAGCAGAGAGCTATACATTGACAGTCGATACTCTCCGCAAGCACAACATTCCGTTCATTCCAGCTCAAGGTGGTCACTTCATCTGGATCGATCTTCGTCAGTACATCCCGGCTTCTTTTGCCAGCGCCGCCTCAGCCGGCGACCGCGAGGCAGAGTATTTGTTGTGGAGAGCTATGTTGGGTGAGGCCGTGTATGTGAATTTGGGCGAGGCCTTCACCGAGCGAAAGGTTGGCTTTTTTAGATTAACGTTCGCGGTACCTCCCGCCATGCTGAAACTCGGATTGGACAGGATGATCAAGGCCTGTCAGTTGGCATCGAAATCTCCCTCTGCGACTCTTTAAGATCTACATTGCTAGACAGAACGCATGGACACAAGTTGGGGGTGTTTTCCTCCGCTCCATGGATGAATATTTATAAGTCACTAGATTACATAAAATAAATTACATGGGGGTCGTATCGTTGTCGGGAACAGGGACCTTCAAAGAAGTTGTAGACTCCTCCGTCATAAGTTGCGGATTCCTCTTTTGCGTATGTGCGCTTTGCTGAGAGGATGTGCTTGCCATACTCTGTCGATGTTCGGGCCGCAGCTCGGTCTTGTGAGCATCACTTTCTGCATCGACATATGTCGAACGAGCAGTAGGATCCGTTTCCGAGGCTCTTCTTGTGGCCATGGAAGAGAATCCTGCCCTGGTTGAATCTGCCTGCTCTGGCTCCTCCATACCAATGTCAGGATTCGGTGCCATTGGCGTTGTTACCGATGGTACAGGCGCCATAGGTCCACTTTGTGACATGTAGAGATGCTGCTGCCGCATTGCCTCCTCATCCACGTAGCTTTGCTCAGGGTAATACATCCCCGAGCTCCCAGGATTATAGTATGAGGCAGCTGCGCGCATATCTCTCTCGTGCTGTTGTAGCTGCTGTTGATACAGCTGCTCCTGGTAGTATGCGGCCTCTTCATTGCCGTACTGACCATAACCACCGCTATAGACTCCATAGGCTGCTTCTGAAGGGTTAACGTAATTGACTCCGTCAACGCCAGCTGTATAAGTGCCGGAATGCAAGTACTGTGGGTCGACTTCGCATGGGTACAACGTGTCTTGATGATTTAAACCACCACTCGAAGCCGCTGAGAAGCCACTGGCACCCATCATAGCTGCGTTTAAGGGCTCGGCAGAGCCGCGTTCACTCAATGCACTGACTACTCCAGCACTGCTAGAGCCACCTCCATGGTCCATAGAGGGCGAGGAAGGTTGAATATCACTACGAGGGTGCTGGTGGCGGTTTTCCTGCATATCCAGGTTCACAGGGTTGAACATCGTGTTGCTTGTGCGATCGAGGTGGCGGCGATGGCGGCGCTTGATCAGAAAGGCGGCAACAAGGGCTGCGATGAAGACTACGACCGCTGCGATGACGATACCAGCTATAGCACCCCCCGAGAGCCCTGACGACGTTTCTTCGGAGGGAGGCAAGGTTGGGGAGATGATAGGATTGGCACTAGAGGTGGGTGTGATCATTGGCTGGGACCCGGACGAAGTTGATGTGGTGGGTGGGGTGACAGTGTGTGTTGATGTAGTGGTTGAAGGCAGAGAAGTCGTGGCGTGCGTTGATGTAGTTGTTGGAGGCAGAGAAGTCGTGGTGTGGGACTCGGTTGTAGTTGTGGAAGGCTCGGTTGCGGCTGTGGAGGGCTCGGTCGTAGTTGTGGTGTGCGGCGGTGGGTTTGTGGTTGTAGGGTTCTCACTCGTATTTGGGGGGGTAGTCGTCATAGCAGTAGTTGGGTACGGTTCTGTTGGAGTTGCCATGGTTGTTGGCGAGGGTGCCGCCGTGGCCACGATGGTTACAGGGTCTTTTGACGTCATAGGAATGTTGGAGGTGACGTGCGTTGCGGCTGGAATGGAAGGCGTCGTTTCCATAGCCCGGGGCGCCGCCGTTGTCGCAAGGATATCCGAGGTTCCCTTGATGGATATCGTGGACTTGGCTGCCGATGGTTCGTTGGCAGCTGTGGATGCAGTCGGTGTTATCCCGCGCGTATTTGTGGCCCTGCTACTCGCAGCTGTGGCGGCGACAGCTGTCGCAAGATGGCTAATAGTCGCGATAACTGTGAGTTTGGTAGGCGCAAATGTTGTGAGCGATGAGGACGTGCTGGCTCCGAATCGTGTCCTTTGCTGTGAATCGCGAGAGCAGCAGCAAGCGAAGGTTGCAAAATCAAAGATGAATCTCCTGTCCTGTTAGATCGGCGGTTACCAGGTGTGCACTCTTTTGTAGAGCGAGCCCGAGGATGGTGAAAGAGGAAACGAAGTAGCGGAAGCAGTAGCGGCGGGGCAGAAGAAGGATAAGAGACAAAAACAAGAAAGAAAAGAGAAAAGAGCAATTCGGCTTCATCGACTCAGTGATCAGGCGGGCAGCCTGGTTGTGTTCCTGTTGCTGTTTTCGTCTCCTCGTTTCTACGGTGTTTGTTGCAGAAAGAGACGCTGTTGCTGTTGTTTCACTCGCCGCGCTCTTTTTCCTGCGAACCAACCAGGCGCCGAGATGGCGGCAAGTCAAGACGGCGAAATATTTTGTTTTGCTTTGTGTTGCCACTTTGTGCTCTTGCGGTGAGGATCCAGGCGACATGGCATGATGTCTCCTTCGGTTTTGATTTGCTTGGACAAGTGGGGCCACTCGGCAATGGGCGGGATGGACACGCGCACGAGTGACACACCTCACCTATTTCACGAGCAAACTGAGCTGGCACCCAGCCATGGGATTGTCGGATTGTGGTAACCGCGGTGATTCCAAGCTGGCCTCTGCCCCAGGTCCCTTTGTTTTTCTAAGAAAACACTCTTGGCCACATATGGCCACAAGTATTAGCACCGGTGAACCGTTCACTACGGCAATTTCTTTTTTCTTTTTTGGTATACCAACAAAAAGTGAACGTCTTTCGTTTTGCAGAGAAAGGTACCCAACGCTCTGTTTTCTCTCTCTCTTTGTCTCTGCTAGACAGTAATACAAATAAAATATGGTAATTGCATTTCATGGAAGAACAAAGCTCAAAAAAAAAAGAGGCTGTGCGTCGGCTGCAGCGGTGATAGGCTGGTACAACACATGAAACCAACACTGCGGAAACCAACACCTTCGTTTGGGCAATGGCGATTCACCAGGCTGCCCATTTCGAATCTGTTTGCTGCCCACGGGACACGTAGTCTGCAAAGCACATTTTTCGTTTGTGTTGATCTCGCATGAATGCAAAGCCCTATCCAGATGTTCATTTCGGGACAGGCACATGCATGTGCATTGAGAGCTGTATGAGCTATGAAAGCGATTAGGGATAGCCTACTGTAGACTACTTTGTCGTTCATCAACTGACTTGGCCCGAGATTGTTGTTTTGATTCCCAACCTTTCCAGCCATTCGATGTGGTTTTCCCTTTGATGCAATATGCATTCAACGATGGTAGGGGTGCATTTGCACGCTCACGGGAAAAAAAAAGACGAAGTTTCCGTGCAACCTTCGCTTTCGGAACTCTAGTCGTACCAGTAGTACCAGCTAAAACTGGCGAAGCCTATTTTTTTTTCCCCCCTTCCATGCACTCCTCTTGCATTTCGATATTTCCTGTTGCATGGTTTCTCCAAGGAGGTGTTGCATTACAGACAAAAATGATGAAAAAAGGAAAAATATGCTGCCATCAGGAATCTCCCCGTTAAAACTAGTTATCTTTCATTCCACGAATCAGTTTATGGTTTTATTAAACGTCGGGCATGGCTATTATAACAACTCGGGAGATGGTTCAATTGGGAATTCAAGGCACAGCCTGGTCCAGTCTATGGCAATGTTCATCTATAATACAAAAAACAAGAGCAGGAAGAACAGGAAAAAAACAAACAGAAGCAATGGGAAACAAAAAAATAGAAAAGAGAAGGAAAACTGTACACGCAAATATTACGGATAACAAGAACGAAACTAAAGTATAGGTATGTTGATTGTCTAAATGGCTTCTCGTCCTTTCGAGTGGCCATCCGGCATGGGGTTATGTCAAGAACAGGGCCACCCACGCACTCTTGCTGCATCGTTAGAGAACAGCAACAAAGCTCGAGCTTTCTCCTTTAAGACTCCTGGAGAAGGGAGGGCGTAAGCGAGATTCGGATGGTTGTCCGGCGAGTCTGCAACAGCTCATCAAACTGTCGCATCTTTTCCGTCATCTCGACCTGGGGCGCCTGCTTTCGGCTGAGGATGGGTCGAATAGCAGAAGGTCTGAGGTCGAGACTTATCGAACGGAGCGAGCTCTCTGTTACGGTAGCGATCGATTTGCGGCGCTCATGCATTATGTTTGTTTTCATCGTATCCATGGAGGGGTTCATCGAGTACCGGTAGCGTGTGCGGTTCATTGAGGGAGAGCTTGCCTCCAAGGAAGAATTTGAGGATGCGTCGCTTCCATTGCCACTGTTGTTGCTGTTGTGGTTGTTGTGGTTGTTATTGAAGATACGAATCAAGGAGAAGCGGCGGCCTTTCTTGGTCGCTGGCGCAGCGGTCATTGTTGAGGAAGTGGAGCAGTAGGCCATGGCGTTGAAGATATAGAGGATATAAAAGGGATATGACTGATAAAGTTGGCTGTGGAGAGAAAGAAAAGAAGACGTCGAAGAGAGGGACCGAGGAAGTTATATAAAAAAAGGAGGGCGAGGGCGAGGACAAGGAATTTATTTGTGAGTAAGCGTCGAGGAAGGCGATGCAGCGAAAAAAGGGAAAGAAATCCGGTGTTGTCGCACAGGTAACACAAGCGGGAGGCAGGCTAGTGCTCTTTTTTTTTTTTTGTTTACGGGTGGGGGTAATGCTACTAGACTAGCGAAGGGATGATGAACGAGTTTCGTGTCGAGGCGGATGACGGTGATGAGCAACAGAGGAGGAGGATAGGGAACTATGCGGAATGCAGGGTGTGAATTTACAGGTGGTCAGGGTGGGGGGTGTCGCGTTGACAGCGGAAAAGGAAGATGCGTAGGATACGGTCGAAGGTTGGCTGAGGACAAAGACAAGGAATGAGGGCGGAGGAAGCGCATTTATACAAATGTCTTTGCGGAAGAAGTGCAAATAGGGCATTGTTTATTACGCCTTCGCCCCCAGAATCATCTATGATTGGACATTGTTATGGATGTGCTCCACATTAGTCTGAATTCAGCCTCATTCTAATGCTTGCCAACGGACACTCTAGGCTGGCCCTCTACTGCTTCGTTGGCTGAGATGGAGATCCGATGACGACTAGACGTCCATTGCTGGCTTTTACTGCTCCATCACCCGTAGACAGAGCCCTTTCGAGAGAACCTTCTCTCGTTAGAGAGAGCGAGCAGTAGTAGACCGCAATTGTCCGAACACTCTTGTCCCCGTGAGAATGGCATGACCTTGGAAACGACATGTCTTTGCCGGGCCAAAGAGTGTCATGTTTCCTCACAACGTCCCAGTCGTTGAAGCGAAATAAATACGTTCCAGAAATAGACTGTCTATATTGCAATGACCAAGACAGCGAGTGACCTTTGCCCCTTCCTTACAACGGTTGTGGGTACTGCCTCCTTGCAAAGACATTCTAGCCAGGAGAAGGGCTGCGATGTAAGTTGCACAGTTTCATGGACGACCAAAATTAAGGATCTAATGAGAGGAAGTGTGGAGCCGAACGTGATTGAAACGGGTCATAATGATGTGTCTTCATATGTCCATTTTCAGCAAAGCTTTTTTTGCGGTACACCAGTCGTAAAGAATGAACGGGAACACAGGGCACCAATCAGTTCCATGATGCTTTTGCGCTTTGTGTCTAACGGGAAAAGACAGTGGCACAGAAATAATTTGTCAGAAAATAAACAATCCCAACCACTTCGCCACTCGGTCTAGACAGAGTTCCTCGTTGTTCTCCACCTGGATTGTAATGTGAATCAATGTGTGAGCGATAACAACAACCTGATAGATATTCCGCCCCATGGCCTGCATAAAGCACCAAGTGGATGCTCTGATGCCTGAAAGTGGCTGAAACGCTCGAAGGTGCAAAGCTTACGCCATACAGCACAATAATGCAGAGAAGAGTGTTTATTTCACGTTTGAGATAAAAATACCGAGCCAGACTACTGTACTCCAGAGAAGCTGCAAAAGCACAAGCTTACGTCCTGAGAACAAATTTAGTAGTTCACTCCCTAGAACCGTAAACCAAACAAAGAGTGATGGTAATCAATGTCAGTAACAGCGTCTTGACAAAGCATCATTGCGCTGCCAAAGTGTATCTCGAACCTGAACAACCGCTGGCCAAGTGACACGGATTCTCTCGAACAATTCTAGACACAACAAAAAGTGCTGGGTCAGTCAAGAGTAGAGTCAAGAACGAGGCACCCAAGGTTCGCAACCAAGCAAACCACCTACCGGGCTTTGTTCTTGCCAATGCTGCAGGATCTTCTGCAAGACAGACAAAGGTCGTGGCGACACCGCTATCGATGACAGAGCCTACTGTGAAGAGCATCTGCAGGCCCATGACAAACGCCATCGTCACAATCACATATGTGAATTCATTGTCATAATTGAAAGGTGGATCGTCGAACCACAAGTATAGGTAGCTAGCCAAGGCTGACAGCATCCCAGACATGATAGCGCCCATCGCCCACACATTGCCGATGAGGTTGTCATTGATGAGCTGCACAATGCCCCTGTCCTTCAAAATGGTCCATGTATCTTTTGCGGCTGGAATGAAGGGCTTTCCATAGATGGCTACCTGGCAGAACGCGTATTTGTTCACATATTCAATGATTCCTTGCAAGCACCCTATTCACGGGAAGTAAACAAGGAAGATTTAAGCAAGTTGTAGTTCTCTTGGTGCCCGCGTTTTTTTGTTTTTTTTACAACGAGGAGGTAGAACGCCCGCTCACCAAGGATACAATCGATAATGCATGCAATGAACGCCAAGAATCCGTCACTGTCGGCCCGAAGCATCTGTGCGAGCGCCCTGAAGGTTTGAATGGCCGCAATGATCAATGAGCCGAAGCAGATACTCCCAATCGAAGTTGTGCAAGCGCGTTTGAAACTCTCAATTGTAGGCGATTTGCTCATGCCCTGAGGCGACCCCATAAGAAAGTAATAGCATGCATAGACCCCGGAAACTGTAACATGGACAACATTCCTGATTACTTGAGACGTCCAATAGAACGAGAAAAAGCAAAATACGATCAAGCTATATGAGGAGATGGTACACAGGTTAAAAGAAAGAATTCAGAATCGCTTTGGGTGGACCAGCATGCCAACCACAGTTCTTGGAGGTCGCTTACGCCTGTAATTTCCCGGGGGTGGTTCCCGTAGTCGTGTCATAGTACAGCGCATAACAACCAGAGATGACAGTCATAAAGTACGCGGAATATGCTGTTTGGACAAATAGACCGAGAAACGCCACGGCAAAGGTAGCTGGATACTTCTTGGAAATCGCGGTGACAGCTATCAACATTTCGCTGCCCTTATTGCCATCCAAAGGCCATCACCATTCGATGGTGTGCAATAAATGTGTCGGACGTTGGTTAGATCCTACAAGTGTCAAGAAGATGTTAAAGCCGGAAGAAAGCAGCAAAGACAGCGCTTACGTTGCGAACGGTATACGGCTTTTCCAGAAGAACCACATGCTCGCGTATAGCAGGCCAAAGATGAGACCAAAGATGGCGGGCATCCACTGGTGGCGAACAAAGTAATATACAGCGGCTGCGAGGGACGCGATGATGCTCAGCGCAAAAGTGACCTAAGGCACAGAAGGAGAAATAATTGGAAACGCGACGTATCGCTCTTCAGCTCCTTATTCGGTGACACTGATTGTGTGTGAAACCGGCGCCAACGGACAAACGCGCATTATATCGATGTTGGGGCAAGAGGAGACAAACAACAAATAGCCAGTGTCACACCTTGATCACCTGACGGGGGTATCTGGGAGAGAGAAAAAGAAAAACGAACTGGCGTGTTAAACGATCATCACAAGACGAGAATGCTGCCAGCATGATTTGTGTCAACGATATGACGATGCAACGGATCTTACGCCTGCGTGAGCATGAAGTATAGGACTGCAACGATGAGACCTGTAAGGACAGAGATTAGCACTGAAATAAGTCCCGCTTGGGAAAAGAAGCCGTAGCCATCGCCTTGACTGCGGTTTACGTGAATCTCGTGGATCGCAAAGTATGAGAGGACAACAAACGCTGCGAGCTGGGCGATGAAGAGCAGGAATGCCCAACAGTCATTGTAGCGTGGCCGAGGGTTGAACTTTGCAGGCAAGCCCGACTCCGTGTTGACGGCTCCGTAGGGTGCAGTCTCGTAGCTTGGGGGCATGACTCCGGTCGTTGGTTGACCCTGCGGGGGACCTGAAGGCGCTCCAAAGTATTGCTGCTGGACACCTTGGTTCTCGCCCCATTGTTGTTGCTGATCGGCTGGTTTGTACGCAGGCTGTTGCTGGGCATTGTATGAGTATTGCTGGGCATTGTATGCGTACTGCTGTGGAGGTGGTGGAGTGCCATATGGTTCTTGATCCGGCGGGAGGTAGCTTGCCATGGTGACACGAGATGCGCGTACTTTCGTGAAGAGAGAAGAGAGGAAGGAGGTGGTGCTGTGCTTTGTGAATGGTCGAGTGCAGAGATATTATAGTATTGCAGCGTGTGAGCGCCGGAAGCAGCGAACAACCGATGTATGTGCGAAAGAACGTGTGTGAGACGAGACCTGCGAGACACGAAAAATGTTCGACGGGAGAGCATGGAATACCGTTGTCATTTGTCTTTGGCCCGCAACCTCTGTAACTACAACCTCAGTGAGACCCAGCTACTGTACATTGTAATTGCACACCGGCTGCGCGACACCTCCCTCGGATCCGACAATTGAAGAATCACATTGTAACCGACCAACCACCATCTCCGATCCCTTTTGAGACTGGATCCCATTCGCCCAATGTTCTCTCTGCCTGCTCTTGCTGCTCATTCCAAACGAGTTCCCGCCATCGCACGCACCCTGACTGCTTCCCTCTCTGCTTCCCCACGTTCACGACTCTTTCACAACTCCACCATGGCTTCGCAGCAGGAAGAAGGACCCCTCACCACCAGTATCCGCACCACTGTACAGTACTCGCCGCTACGGCCATTTTTCTTGGCAGGGCAGCCGCCGCAGACTCAGACTCCCATTGAGCCTACTAGCCGCTAATCATCTAGGATATTTTCTATCGTCATATAGCTTACGGAGCTCTTGCAGCCCACCGCCCTCGAGATCATCAACGACAGCTCAAAGCATGCGCACCACTCGGCAATGCGTGGAGTGTCCAGCAAGGAGACTCACTTCAGGTACAGACCTTCTCCATCATGACCCGCTGCAAAGAGCACATACAAAACATTTGTAAGCTGACCAAGGCGTGAGTGTATCTTCGATTGCTAGAGTTAACGTCGTCTCGGATGCATTCACTGGCAAGTCAACCATGCAGCGCCACCGCCTCATCTATGGTGCCCTGAGCAAGGACTTTGAAGCCGGTCTTCACGCCCTTTCGCTCAACACCAAGACCCCCACTGAGGTTGCCAAGGCATCCGAGGCGTAGTTTCTTGATATTCCGTAGATGTCTTTTAAACAGAATAATAGAAAACAATGAGAAGCGAGATGATGACAAGTAGAACTCTTCCCATAATGCTTTGTTGTGGCGAACCCCAAAATTGGTCTTTCTCCCATTGGCTAGCGTAGCACGCGTCGTCATCTTCACTCGGGTAACGATGCCCCTGCCGCTAGTTTGGCGTATAGGTTGCTCCTTGTCTTCATTGTGTCCGGCGATATAAACTACCAAGAAGAAGACGGAGGAGGAGGAGGAGAAGAAGGAGAAGAAGGCAAAATCTTTTTAAGTTGCCGCATCCTTCCTTTGCTTCAAATATCTCCCTGTAAATTTCGAATGTCCTGCAGTCGATTCCCCCTTGTCATGTTCTGTGTGGGATAATGAACCTTTCCCTCTTCCGAGATCATTACATCCATGTCGTTATTCATAGGCCATATCATGTTCAATTGAGAGCATTAACCTTTGGATGGCACTGAACATGGCTGGTGAGCATGGCTTTCTTCAGCTGTCTCCCTTCTCTGCCGGCATATTGTGCCATTGCTGTTCCTCTCCACCTGACAAACAAAATTACACCTTACACTTGCAGCATGTCCGTGGCGCATTGAGCATTCTCATGGATTTAATTTTGGTTGTTCATCTGCTAATGTGTATCTACTGCAACTTTCGCTTTCGGACCTTTGTGCCTGATAAAAATCTGCAACGCTTATTAATAACTCGCCGCCTCTGTCTAGTATCACTGGGATAGGAGAGTGTCACTGTCGTCTTCCCTATTCTCCTGCCTCCTGAAGAGCGGATCGTTACGTACAAACTGATGCACCAAAACTGCTCAGGGTGTCTGGCGTATTTCTACGTCCTCCATGCGCCACAGCTACCGGTTCCAAGCGGCCTCTGTAACACCCAGATTAATTGTAACAACAGAGATACCCCACAGGTCAGCCAACAATCGTTTTCCCGCAGGTACCGCCTTTCTCTTCAGCCTCACTAACGTCTCCTGCGTCTTCTGTAAAGCTATTCTCATCCATCATCCAATCTGGCCACCTCCAAGAGCAGCAACACTTTGAGCCACAGAAGCAGGATCGTCGCAGTAAGGCACCCCCCTGACGTGGTTGGAGAAAGGGACGACGTCGGCTACTATTCACCAAATTCAGTGTTTCATCCTCCATCACAACGGCATTGCATCAGTAATATCCTTCTTGCTTTCGCTTATCACGCATTAGTCGCTACAATCCATCCTCATAAACATGAACTCAATGCTGCATCACTGGGAACAGCAACAGCAACAACAGCAACAACACCACCATTCTCATGTTCAATGCGTGCACAAACTCATTGTGCCCATTATTTCAAAGTCCACGCGGACTACTGGAACATCTGCAGACCTTCTCAGCCCTCCTGATTTGTTATCTAGAACGACGGAGAATACTGCAGAAGATCCGGCAGATACCCTCGGGCACCATCAATCAGCACGTACCGCGGGCCACTTGCAGCAGTCATCATTAAAAGAGCCTTCGGCTGGCGGAGTGCCCACGGCGTACGAGGAGCTTCTGATCCAGCTCGCAACACAGCGAGCCAAACTCAATGCTTTAAACGATGGTGCCCAGACGCTTTCGAGGGATATTGCTGCCCTCAATGAAACACTTGAGGAAGAGCAAGAATCCAAAGGAGAAATCGTGCAGGATGCTCAGACTGCGATGGAGGGTTGGACGGATATGTGGAAAGAATACTCCAGATGCGAACCGGCTGAGGCTTTACAAGAAAGGCCCAATGCTCTAACTGCACTAATTGGGGGCATGGGCTGGCAATACAAGAAGGATCTGTAAGAAGTCTGCTCATACCTTCGTTCGTATACGCGAGTTTTCAATCTTGTCCCAGATTGTCTTATCATGTCGTGGTCATGTTGCCATAGATTCGAGCAACTTGTCGCAAGTTGCCGGCCAAGGGAGGCGTATCAAATGCAGCTTCAAATCACCGGTCGTTTTGGACAAGTAATGGGCTTTGATCTCTTGGAAGAGTCACCGTTACCCATCTCAAAGATGATCATGAAGTACCTATCTTTTATTGATCTCGCTACATGCCGCATGGTCAGTGCAAACGTTCTCATCATCCAAAAATCTGCCTCAGCGATCCAAATGCGTCTTTTTAGCACTAAGAATCTCCGCATCCCTGGCGTTCAAAATCAAATAGGTTTCGCGCAGCTGGCAGCGCAAGGCGACAGCATACGATGTGGTAGCATCTGCAGTAAGTCGACTCACTCTTGTGGATGAAACCGTTCTGGTGGAACAAGCAGACGGATCGCGTCCAAACTGGAATCAATTATGCCGTTACCATGAACGCAGCTTTCGGTGGATGCGAGGCACGCCTGCGTCAGTTCAGTCATTACAGGGTCACACCAGTTATGTTACATCGTTAAAAGACCGCGGTGGGTGGATCGTTAGTGGTGGTTATGACGAAAAGGTTCGGCTCTGGGAGGCCACCACAGGCAAGTGCGTCAAGATTTGGGAGGTAGACTCGGCCGTGAGCTGTGTGGAGCTGTTTGTCGACGCCGACATGGACGGAGGAGGAGTAGTTGTTGCAGCATTTGTTGATATTGGGTAAGTGTCAGCCGTTTCATGATCTCAAAGATCACCTTGCATAATATCACCCGTCTATGCAATATCCGTACTCTTGCCCGGAAAGACTTATCATTCAAAACCTTGCGGAGATAGACTGGTCAAGGTCTGGTCACTCCATGGCCCCCTGAATATGAAAACCCTGACCGGCCATCAGAAAGGCGTGCGCGCGCTGGCGATCAATGCGGCTTATCTGGCCACGGCGGGGTTCGACCAAACGGTCCATGTCTGGAACTGGAGCGCCGGATGTAAAGTTGCAAGCTTCCGCGCCCACAATGAAATGGTAGTTTGTTGCACTGTCACACTGTGCTTCCATAACGATAGCCTAAAACGCGGGTACGAAGCATGCAGCACTCATGGGCTTTACGTGCTTACCATTCCTCTATTTGTACTGAAATAGATATTAGGGGTGCATTTGAGCGAGAACACCGTCTATTCTTTCTGCATCGACGCCACTCTTCGCGTTTTTGATGTTCCATCCAAGACACTACTGCATCAGGTCAAGCTATTCGAGGTGCAACAGGGAGCGTCGATGCAGTGGTCGTATGTCCAAGACAAGATGCTCTTGACCGCGACCAATAGAAAGATATATGTCTGGCAGCTCGAGCACCTGGAAAGCCTTGTCCAACAGCAACATCAGCAGCGACAGCGACAGTATCACCAACGACAACGGCAACAGCAGCAGGCCTCTCAGCGGTCGAACAGCATCATCTCTACACCGTCCTCAGATGGCAGTAACAGCCCTGAAAAATGTCGAGGTGGCGAGCACCTGAAGTTTGAACGTGGATACACGCCACTTTCATCCCCTTTACATTCACCTGCGCAGTCAAGATCGATGTCGCCGTGCAAAAGCGCCATCATTACTCCTCCAGAAACGCCAATTGTTTCCGTGCATCCAAGCTCGGGATCCTCGTGCTTTTACTCATCCTCGTCAGCATCCACCTCTTCCTTAACGCTTACGACGGATACTCCGAGCAAGGTGGAGCCTTCCGAGCCGACAATTGAGACGAGGATCAAGCCATGCTTAACAGCCATCCTCAGTATGACAACGGATATGAGGTGTGGTAAAGTGACCCACCATAACCCACCTCAGCTGATTGTAGGTTCTCGCAGCTCCCCTGTGAAGCTGGCGACCATAGTCCTGACCAAAGACATCATCGACCCGAACAAAGTGTATGACTCTAATAATACTCCAACATTATTATCGCCAAAAAATGTCCCAATCGAGGGCATGCCTGGTGGCCATGGTCGTGGTGTCATGTGCATCGACTGCGATGCCGGCAACCTAGTTGTGGGATGCACGGGTGGTTCTATTCAAGTATTACACATGGATCCCGCCAAGAGAGTACTGGAGCAATGGAACACTTTCGAAGCAGTGCCAGTGATCACCTTACCTCAATTGAGCCTTGCTCAAATGGACTCCATTCGTTCAGTTAGTCCGATCCATCATCCTTCAAATCCTATCAGCCCCATAACCACGCCAGCGGCACTCGCGAACCTGAACACAGTCAGTGCAGGTCACCCGAAGAAGTCTGCAGCAGACTTCCGGAGCAACAAATCACAAAGTATCGTCGCTCGTCCAAAAGCACTTGGTCTTCCATCGCCAGACCACTCGCCGCAGAAAATGTCCAAGACCATCAAGTTGACCACATCCGCCAATAGAGGAATCAGGGGCACTAACCCGCAAGGAACAATTTCCGAGTTAGTCAAGCAGCCTATGACTTCATCAAACTGCCAGAAACAAGACGTTTTGGCAGATTGTGGCGATTTTGATAAAGTTGATGTTTTGAGGCAGGGATCTCCGAATATCCTCACCAGGGCAGGCCAAAGTCATAAGAGCGCCAAGCCATCCAGACTGACAGGTAGCATCAGTCCCAAGACATCGCCTCCATCATTGCTCCCGCGAGCTAATGGACGAAGTGTTGCAGAGCTCAACAAAGTCTCTGCCAGCGTTCCGAACGTGCGCCGCACTACCACGGCTCCGACGCTCTCTAGTCTTTCAAAGTATATCCCAGGACCCCCCGGCCGGATCACGTTGCGACGTCGTGCCAGCTCGGCGGCTTGGGCAGACCAGGTCACCAGCACGACCACAACCATTGTCACAAACGTCGATGACGCGAATAATTCAGATCTTCCGTCTCCAATGGCGGTTATCATGAGGGGGCGGAACCGTTCCGATCCAAACCTGCTCACGCGTGCCAATATTGGTAGTCCGTATTCGACGGCGAAGAATTTCGCAAAGAGCTGGAGTTTGTCTTCACCATGGAGTAACTCTTCACGACGCAATACAAACAGCAGCAATGCATAGGGAAAAAAAATGCAACGTCCTCCGCTGTGTTGCAAAAAATGGCTGTGCTGTGCAGCCTGTGCACCAATAAAGTTTTAATTGTCATAACACATAAACCCATTTGAGTGGACAATCTTCAGCATGTCGCTTGCCACTCCGTGGTAAAACATATCTTTAATGAAAATTGTCCTTGAGCTAGCAAACTATTTCGTCTTCTTGTCCGCTGCGGTTTCCTTTACAACGGACTGCCTCTCCTTCCATCCAAGGTACAATGGCAGAACAGTGCTGACGGACAGGATAGGCATGACGAGAGTAAGGATAAAGCCGATTTGAGGCTTTTTCAACTGTCGACTCGACTGGATCATGTACACAGCAGCCAAAACGTTGTTGTAGATCAAGTCTGCGCTGATAGATGTCTGGCAGTGGTTGAACCACAGGGCCTTGTAGAGGGTGCTGGGCTGCATAATAGGCGACAACACGAATGGGAGCGTGTACATGACGTGGCTGAAGAGCGCAATCAACGACAGAATGAAATACAATAAAGGTAGGCTGAACGTCGAAAAACGCTTGCGGGTGTCGGGGTTGAAGGTGATGAACGAGGGGACCAAGAAGAGGGCATGGGTCAAGATCAGGTTGTATGTGAAACCTTTGGACATGGTCTGAAGGAAGGGGGTCATGATGACACTCACTTCCCCAAAAAGGATCAGGAGAGCCAAGAGGGTAGGCACGGAGCGAACGTGGGATCGAGTCTTGGGAGTAGGGTCAAGCTGGGCCAGGAAAAGAGGACCGCCGACAGACATGCTTCCGAAGAAGCCGAGCAGCACAAACCACCAAGTCGGGGTCCATTTGCTGGGTGGCTGGAAAGCGTGCTTCTTCGCCTTGTTGCTCTCGGCAATGTCAATGCGAAGAGACTGTCCCTCGACGGACCAGTTTGTCAAGGCCGTGCCTGTGAGGATCAACAGCTGGCTGCTCCACCACCACTTGGGCAAAGTATTCGTGACAATCGCGTATGCTTGAACACTGCAGAGCACATATACAAATGTGCCATTTCGCCATAACGGTTAGTCCAGTTGGAATATGCTGCAAGACGAAGCACAGTCAAAGAGACAAAAACAAGCCAACTCAATACGTACAACAAGTCAGACTCGAGAATAAACCTATCGAGATTACTTCCGAGAGCTTCGTACTCTTTCTTGAACCAAGACAGGATATAGAACCAGGTAGTAAGAAGGGAGCTGATTGCGATCAGAATGTAGAACGCATTGCTTGCGGAGAATCGAGTCCTCGTGATGCAGACCACCAAGGCAGAGATGACGGTTATGAAGTAAATGGCGATCGACCCAACGGCCTTGTAGTACAGCGCCGGGTCGGTTGTCGATGCTGCGCTGGTCGTCTCCATTGAAGCTGTTGGTGGCAGGGGGAGAAGGCGACGGATATGAGGGTTGGTTGTTGAGACTCTTGAGAGGAGTGGAGGGGATCTTGAGCGCGCGTAATTTGAACCGTCGGGTCACGTGTACCTATTCGACCCTGCAGAAGGGGACAGGGACAGGGGCGGAATCGCGGTATCAGTCATGTATTCCTGACTACAGAACCGCCATTGTAATTTTGGCGGCGGTAGAGCAACCAGGCGCACCCAAGCCTCAGAGGTGCGGTAGGCGTAGTGGACATGCTATCGCCTGCCTGTTTGTTTTCGCTACTGACGCGTAGTAATAACCGTATCCACTCCTTTACGTATACACGTCCATGCTTGCAACAAGTTTTCAGCGATACTAGCCACATTTTGAAGATGTTCATTTCGCAGAACCAGCCATGGTGGGTGGTACAGCATCTTACCGAACCATCTCTAGGCCAATGCCCCTTTTTGTCCCTTTGAGTTTCCCCATACCAGTCATCTGCAGCTCGTCTGATCTCCTTGTAAGGTGAGCTTCTCCTTGACATGCCTTGACTCCTGTTTACTATAATTATATCTCCAGAACTTGATCCCGACAAAGACAAAGTGCAGTCCGTTGCACGTTTTACGAGCTGCCTGCCAGAGCCAGATCGTCACAGCTTGGGTGAACATGGCGCATCTTTTGAACCCCGGCTTCCTTCTACTCAAGATCTTTTCTTTTCCATTTCCACGCTCTCCCACTGCATCTGCTACAATTTTTTTTTCACCGTTGTCTTTCTAAAGCCCCGTTACCCATCCAACCCACATACCGTTCATGAGAATGCCATTATGGGCTCCACCAAGGATACCGTTCGCGACACTGTTGGCCAGCATCCTTGTCTGCCTGTTTCTTCTGTTGGCGTCGCCGACGCATGGACAGATCTTTAATGGGGACAATGTAGTTGCTACGCCCACTGGAGCAAACATTATCACCTCTGAAGTTATCCCATACTTTGTTCCTACTACCGACCCATCAAAGCAGATCGCAACCCCTACGGCTGGAAGTAAGAGTTCCACCGCGGTTGTAGCCGCAACCAATGTCACCACGAGTGCTGCTTCGCCCCTTCCACCACCTGTTCCAACAGTCCCACCGCCACCCATCACCGTCCAACCATACACGACTTTGGCAGCGGGTGGCTCCCCAGTTTCCGCCGCTACTCCATTGCCTCTGCCAACTACGCCAGCTCTCTTCCCGCAAAACATATCGACCTGCTCGACCTGCTATGGCATGTTCTCAACCCTGTCTCGATGTAACGTCATTGCCAATTCGGACACGTTCCCGATCACAGCCAACACAACCTATCAATCTCTCCTGCCATTCTTGAAATGCATTTGTATGTTCAAGGTTCTTGACGCGTACCCATATTGCATCGATTGCTTTACCAAGACACAACAACTGGGACAACTAAATGTGTTGCAAGCCAGCCATTTGGACAGCTACATGGATGCGTTTCGACAGCTGTGCGGGGTAACTTATAACGGCAACAAGGTGCCGGATGCGAGCATGGCAGCCTCAGGACGTCTTCGTAGAGATAATATTACCGGTGGACTTCTGGGATTAGTGGGTATGCTTCTCGTATCCGTTTTAACTATATAGACTGTGGTCGCCTCACACAATAATAGCAACAGCGGGGATGGACTAGAGAGAGGGAGATTGTTGCAGCCTCTGCTGTGGGGTTGACGCGTCGAATGAAACAAATAAAGTGTATCACATGAATATTGTCACACGCACCTCATCTCCCTTTCTCACTTTCTCACTTTCTCATTCCTCAGTCTACAAGCTGATCATCAACGAAATGTGCAGCAACCACATCGGCGACATGGACGAAGACAATGGTGTACACTGCGCTGATGTTGGCGAGCGGAAAGAGGATAGCTTCGACGTCCCTGTTAACTGCGCCCATACCGACGAATCCACTGCAACGGACCACCGTCCTTTGGCGCATATGACGCCCTTTTATTCCTACCACAACGAGAGGGCGTTAAAATTGGTACGTTTGTGATTTGAGCCAGAGACAGCTGTGCCTCCAGGCCATGCCTGTAAACAAGCACCTGCTGAGAAGCCATATATAGGTTTTGCCCTTCAAACCCTTGGTCATAATAGTTCTATTGTGCCCTCCCAAATAATGATCTTTTAGGAGGATAATAAGTATCTGGCGCATGAGACTTGTAGTCCCTCGAGTCCTCCAATCGTGGAAAGACCTAGTCCTCCACTTATGGAGGAAAGGATGCCCACTGCTTTTGACACCAACCCTGAGAACCTGCGCTCCGTTGGCGCAAATGCCGGCATCTTGGATGAAGAGAGGGCGGAGGAAAAGACAAAACCCAACTTCACTCCGACTGATGAAGTCACACAGGAACTGCGGGAACTTTACACCGATTTCCAGAAGTGTCTGGATCTGCGCGAAAAGTATATGAAGGTTTCCTGTCAGCGTATTGGCGATAATCCGAGTGATAGTGATGACTGGGTCATTTATCCTCCACCGCCTGCCCCATCCTGGCCGCTCACGGAAAATAAAGGCCGTACCTCCAATGGACCTGATAGCATTGGGAGCGATTTTGTGCGGGAGGATGTGCCCATCCCAGGACTGTGCGACCATGTTTTCGAATTGGATGATACTGGGATTTTTCAGGTATGGGCGATGACCTGTGGTGGCGACACGGATGTTGCAGACTTGTAAGTGGAACACAAAACGTTGACGCCTCCTACCCTTTGTATTCCAGGTATACGAGTCCAAGGATGATCTAGCAGCCAAGAAACCCATCATGGTCGTGCCCAAGCCCAAGGAGTATTTCCGGGACCTGGATTTTGTATTATCGGTGATTTCGGATGGTCCCACAAAGAGTTTTGCTTTCCGCCGTCTAAAGTACCTGGAGAGCAAGTGGAGCATGTATATCCTACTGAACGAGTACGAGGAACTCGCCGAGGCGAAGAGAGTCCCGCATCGCGACTTTTACAATGTCAGGAAGGTGGATACGCACGTTCACCACAGCTCATGCATGAATCAAAAGCACATGCTCCGCTTCATCAAATCAAAGATGAGAAAAACGCCGAAGGATGTGGTGATATTTCGTGATGGCAAGGAGTTGACACTGGAGGAAGTGTTCCAAAGTTTGAAGTTGACTGCATACGATCTCAGCATTGATACTCTGGACATGCATGTATGTCGTAGCTTCGCTTATTTTTGACCAAGTGAAAGGGCGCGTCATTGAACACGATCGAACTTACAACATCATTCATCTAACGTGGATCTTGCAGGCCCACAAAGACTCGTTCCATCGCTTTGACAAATTCAATTTGAAGTACAACCCAATCGGGGAGTCCCGTCTTCGAGAGATTTTCATGAAGACTGACAACAAGATCAAGGGCAAGTATCTGGCCGAGATCACCAAGGGTAAGTGCTGCTGCACGTAATCCTGCTGCGCTATATGTCAGAAGTGACATATTTAATGCTGTTCTATTGTTCTATTGTTCTATTGTTGTCAATGTTCTCACGCTGTTGGATCCCCTTGTAGAGGTATTCTCGGACCTCGAGCAGAGCAAGTACCAAATGGCAGAGTATCGTATCTCAATCTATGGCAGGAGCGAAGACGAGTGGGACAAGCTTGCAGATTGGGTGGTCGACCACAAGCTGTTCTCCCCCAATGTGCGATGGTTGATACAAGTGCCTCGTCTCTATAACATCTACAAAGCCACAAAGGCCGTCGAGAACTTTGAACGGGTCATCCAGAACATATTCAAACCTCTATTTGAGGTTACGCGAGACCCGACCAGTCACCCCAACCTTCACATCTTTCTTCAGCGCGTCATCGGATTTGACTCAGTGGACGACGAGTCCAAGGCTGAGCGTCGCATATACAAAAAGTATCCGTACCCTCGCGTCTGGAACACCACCATGAACCCGCCTTACAGCTACTATATCTACTACATGTTTGCCAACATGGCTAGTCTGAATAACTTCCGAAGGAAGCGCCGATTCAGTAAGCACTTTGTGAACTTGCTTCGCAAATGATGGGCACATCCTGAAAAACTCTAACGAACAGGTTCCTCGCATTATAGATACGTTTGTTCTCAGGCCACATTGTGGTGAGGCTGGCGATACGGACCATTTGACGTCGGCGTTCTTGACTTCTTTTGGCATCTCGCACGGCATTTTGCTTCGCAAGGTCCCAGTCCTGCAGTATCTTTTTTATCTAACACAGATGGGCATCGCCATGTCGCCTCTGTCCAATAATGCCCTATTCCTGGACTACGAGCGAAACCCATTCCCTTCATATTTCCAGAGAGGACTTAATGTTAGTCTGAGTACCGACGATCCACTGCAGTTCCACTTTACCAAGGAGCCCCTGATTGAAGAATACAGTGTTGCAGCTCAAGTAAGATACACAGCACAACTTGTATATCTTCCCGTTACTCACTGTATCGCTAACTGCTGAGCTGTTAACGTGTTAACACCTCCTACTTCCCAATGGCTGATAGATCTGGAAGCTCTCTGGTGCAGATATGTGCGAGATCTCGCGTAACTCTGTTCGCCACTCTGGGTTCGAGAATAAAGTCAAGAAGCACTGGATCGGCAAGAAGTGGTTTCTTCCAGGAGTGCAGGGCAACGACATGGCCAAGACCAACGTCCCTAACATCCGCGTGGCTTTTAGATCCGAGACCTTGCGAGAGGAGCTTGACATGCTCAAGAGGTATTCTTGTCTGCAACAACCTCTGAAGCAATTGGATCTGCTTCAGCAAATGACTTTTGGGTTGGTTTCCCCCGCATTGCCAAGCGCAGAGGAGGAACCGTCGTACCCTTCGAGTTTGGGAAACTCTCCTGTGATGGACCCACCACTGTCAGCAGGAATGATAGACCTGAGTGATGCTGGTCTCCTTCAGATGCATCCGCATCTCCCAAAGCCCCCAGGTCAGATGGTACCCCACGCAGCCGATTTGAACCACACGACCGTCGCAAACGTTGAGCACCAGCTGGGCATGCTCTCCGTTGTCTCCGGTGTCGCAGTGATCGCTGAACGTGCTGCAGCCAAGAAGAGAGAGAAAATGCGTTTGAAAGCAGAAGTGTCTTCATAACAACCAAGGCTAGATCAACCCCGAGGAGCTATGTCGCGATCAAGCTAGACCTCCATAGACATTATGTGTTGAAAGAATAATCCTTTTACTATAATGTACAATTGTGTTCTTTAGTTTCGATAAGCTATGGTACAAGGTTGTCTCGATTAATGACACGTTTGCGCCCTCGATTTCGCTATTCAGATGTACAATACAGCCAGATCAATATACTGGACTCTAACGCCTCCTCCTGCTTCCCTGGTTGTTTGATATGCGCTCCCGTTGAGTTCCAGGCATAGGCTGGAGCATCTCTATCCGGATGTGGACCGCAGAATTTTGACGGATGTTTGTATCCAGATCCTTTTCTGTGTCGATCGGGATCAGATCATCCACTAGGTCCACAGTTGCGGTCTCAGTATGACATCGAACCTGGCCGGAACAGGCGTTGCTGAGCCCCATGGCAAGTGAAATGGCCCGTTCAATGGCTGCGCCCATGGCATGGAGCATGATAAAGGGATGTCCATCCTCCACCAACAGTTTCTTTGCACGGGTGAGCTGGCCGTGGTAGCTAGAGGTCTGAGTCACGTATATGTCTGTGGCAAGAGTCGGGGGTCGTAGTGGTGCGCGTTTCCTGAGTGTCGCTACGAATTTGACAACATGAAGTCAGTGTCGATACTAGACCATAACGGGCGTACTGACGAATCGACCTTTCTAGGCGAAGTATGTGTGCTCTGACTTCGCCCGGGGTTTACCTTCATCCTTGGACACCTTTGGTCGTTTGGTTTCTGGCCGGTCTATCGCCTCCAATTGGACCTCCCGTTTGGTCTGCATTCCGTTCTTGCTGATCTATGAAGAGATTGGTGTTCGAATGATGGTGAAGTCGAGGTGGGGGCATTGCCTTGTGTACTCTGTGGCTTTGGCAGCACTTGAAGAAAAACGAAAACACGTCCGTCCAAAACTCTGGGCCTGAGCACAGAAAACACACCTGGATTCGTTTTTCTTCATCCAGCAATTCTAACCGACGACACATGAAGACCGAGTCTGAAGCATCTACGCCTATGGAGCCGGTAATTCTCCATTCTTGCCATCCCCGCCTCAGTGACCCCACTCCTTCGAGTCCATTCTAAACTCGACGTTTTTATTTTTTTTTATCCTTGAACCGGTACCGTAGAGTGTGAGCACTCCATCGTCCGACTCAGCCGAGTCCTCCGTCGATGTCTCCGTCACCGAGTCCATGCGCCTCGAAGAGGAGAGGCTCGAGGAGGAAACCAAGAAGGAGGAGAAAGAAAAGATGGCCAAGCTCAAGGAGAAGGTTGGTGGTTATCCACTTTTGGCCAGGACCGAAACCCGTTGTTTTTTAATCAAAAATTTTTGGTGGCAACAGCCGCCAAACAGAGAACTCACCTCGCCCGATATTTCTTTTCTTCAAACAATCAACAATGATACCATGCCATACTAGGCTGCTAACGAGTTTACAGATACCGTGAATAAGCAGAGATTTCAGCGTTTGAACTTCTTGATCGAAAAGTCAACCCTCTATGCCAACTTCCTGGCCAAAAAGTTGGAGAAGCAGCAGCAGGATGCCCGCGACAAAGCCTCGGCAGAAGAGGCAAAGCGCGAGACAGAGAGAGCCAAGGAGGCTGCTGGCGTTAAAGGGACTGCCAGTGTTGAGGAGCCCACCGTGTCAGCGGCAAGCACACGGTCTAGCGCGCGCCACATTACGAAGCCGGAGCAACCATCAGCCGCCCCTCCTAAGAAGAAGGAAAAGCACAATGCCGTAGCTGCGAAGAAACGCAAGCCCGACGATGCGCATTATGACATTGCGGACTATCTTGACAAGGACGTCCTTAAGAAGCAGAAACAGACTGAAGTTATCGAAACTTCGGCAGATACCATTGCTCCTCTCACCAAGCCCGCCATCTCTGCTCGTCAACCCAGGCTGGTCACTGGAGGAGTGCTTCGTGATTACCAGTTGGCAGGAGTAGAGTGGATGATCAGTCTGTATGAAAATGGACTCAATGGAATTCTCGCGGACGAAATGGGTCTAGGAAAAGTAAGCATCGGCGCCTTCATGATGGACTTCATCCGGTCCAATTAAGGCAACTTTGCTAAGAGAGTTACTGCATGTGATTTCAAAATAGACCTTACAGACAATCGCATTCTTGGCTTACCTTCGCGAGAAAGGAGTCTGGGGGCCTTTCCTCGTCGTCGCTCCACTCTCAACGCTTGCCAACTGGGTCATGGAGTTCGAAAGGTAAGAGTGATATCGTCTTGTGGCCTACGATGATCCCGAAGTTGGCGAATTAAGAATCTTGAGCAGTCGTACTAACAGCGCATCCAGATTCGTTCCAGGTATCCCTGTTGAGCTTTACCATGGTACCCCAGATGAGAGAGAGCACAAGAGGAACCATAAACTCAAGAAGCTCGACAGCAAGTTCCCGATTGTCGTCACATCCTATGAGATCGTCGTAAGAGACCGAAAATATCTCTCAAAGTATCAATGGAAGTATATTATTGTCGACGAAGGCCATCGGCTCAAAAACATGGATTGCAAGCTTATTCGTGAGCTCAAGAGCTACCACTCTGCCAATCGCATGCTGTTAACCGGTACACCATTGCAGAACAACCTGTCCGAGCTGTGGAGCCTGCTCAACTTTTTGTTGCCCGATATCTTTGATGATCGGGAGGGCTTTGAAGAATGGTTCGATTTCTCGGATATCAATGCCAAGGAGGGTCAGGACCGTATTTTAGGAGAGGAATCGCAAAGTGGAATCGTGTCAAGTTTGCATCACATTCTGAAGCCGTTCTTGCTTCGGCGTGTCAAGACTGATGGTAATAGAATTGTTGATTGTAACGTGGTATTATAACGTACCGAGTTGACCTCACTCACCGTCTGCATTTACTACTCTAGTCGAGCATTCTTTGCCCAAAAAGAGGGAGTATCTACTTTACGCTCCGCTGACTCTCAAGCAGAAGGAGTGGCACGATGCCGTTCTAGGCCGTGATATCCGCAACTTCCTTATTCAAAAGAAGTGCGGATTCGATCCTTCCAAATCTTCCAAGGCATCGGAGACGAAAACGCCAGAAAGCACGGATGCATCTGACGCCGAGGAAGATGCCGACGAGGCAATAAACCATGAGGAATTGGATGCGATCATCGAGGCGGAGGATGAACAAAAGGAGAAGGATGCCAATAAGACCGGGACTGTCAGTCGGCGGACTCGTGGGGCGGTCAAGTCGTATGTTGAAAAGTCTGACAAGGTGTACTTCCAGGACCTGGAAGCAGGAAAAGAGACTGAAAAGCAAACCGACCAGGACCTCGTGACTGCGCGCGAGGTGGATATACGAAAGGCCAGCAAATCAATTACGAACATGAAGCTGATGAACGTCGTCATGCAACTACGCAAGGTGTGCAACCACCCGTTCCTTTTTGACTGGCCCTTGGATCCAAAGACGAACATGCCTGTTTTGTCGGAAGACCTCCTGAATGAGTCCGGAAAGATGCTTGTTTTGAACCGACTATTGGATGCCTTGTTCAAACGCGGGCACAAGGTTCTGATCTTTTCTCAGTTCACCACCATGCTGGACATCATCCAGGACTGGGCTGAAATCTACAAGGGATGGGTGTGCTGCCGTATCGATGGAGGCGTGCCGCAGGATGAGCGGCGGCGTCAGATCGGAGAATTCAATAAGAACCCAGAGCTCAAACTTTTCCTGCTCTCAACACGCGCTGGAGGCTTGGGAATCAACCTCACATCGGCCGACACGGTCATTATCTTTGATAGCGACTGGGTAAGAGCAAACAACATGGTGCTTCAGTGCATCAGGAAAGACCTGTATTGTTTCCATGAACTTAATCTCCTATGCGCCTCTTTGACGCTTTCATTCCCTATTTTCATCTAGAACCCACAAATGGATTTGCAGGCGCAGGATCGCGTGCATCGTATCGGCCAGACCAGGCCTGTGATTATCTACCGCCTTGTGACAGCCAACACGGTGGAAGGAAAGATTATTGAGAGGGCCAGCAGCAAGCGCAAGCTTGAGAAACTTGTCATTCACAAGGGCAAGTTCAAGCAACCCCCAACCTCTAATAGCTTGGCGAGTGACCGCGCAACAACGCTAGCTGATCTCGCTGAAATACTGGCGCAGGATGACGGAGAGAAAATCCAGCTTGCGACAAAGGATGACGTTGTGATTTCGGACAAGCATCTGGAAATGCTTTTGGACCGCAGCGACGCGGCATATGAGACTAACGGCGCGACAGCTGTTGAAAACGAAACGGCGATTTTCAAGGCTGTCAACGAGGTGCGAGACGACCAGAACGACGTCCTGAAGGTTGACAAGATGGCAGCCGCTGTTTGAGGTTGATCTTGGCAGACATGTATCACTATGTATTTATTGGAGGGATCGAAATAAATCCTGCGCACAGACACATGAGGCACCGGTCACAACTTGCTTGGACTTGTTTTTGTTTCAGATCTGCGCATGTTGCTTCTGCTCCCCTTACTCCAATCAAGCATTTTTCATTGACACCCACACTCCAAATCACGCCACTGAATCTGCCATGGGAAGTAAAAAGAAAAAAGGAGTGAAGCGTGCCAGTAAGACCGAATTTGAAGCAGGTAGGTAACAGCTTAAAAAAAAAAAAAAAAAAAAAGCTTGGGACTTTTTTGATCAGTTTGTTTGACAGAGACGACTCGTTCGGGCTTCTTTTCGTAACACCAAAATCTCGGTAAAAGTGATGTTTGGTATCGATCAAGCTACTCATGCTGCTTTGCAATTGGTGTTCCATAGTGGATGCCCAGCTATATGAGATCCTTACTGAGTCGTCTCGTGCAACTGCAACTGCTCCCCAGGCCCCTGCAAAGAACAGTGTTGCGTTACCGCCATCCTCGTCAGTACCTCAGCTTGTCCAAGACGCAGCGAAGAAGGAAGAGGGCACGGCTGACGAGCCTTGCGATCCGTCAACAGCAACGGGAAATGAAACAATAACGGGAATGGAAGCAACAACGGGAAATGAAACGATAACAGGAATAGAAGCAATAGCAGGAGAAGCAACAACAGCATTAGGAGCAGCGATTGGAAATGAATCAACAACAGTGGCAGCGGAGGTGACAGTGGCGGAGGGACGTTCACTTCCACGGCCAAAGCCAGAAGGAGAAGTAAAATGCCATCATGTCAAGGGCGCTGTGAATCTCCCGAAATTCGTTAAAGGGCTCACTCAACAAAAGGATTGGGATCATTGCAAAGGATGTATAAATGCTGAAGTGAAAGCCAAGAAACACGCCAAGCGTTTGGATTCTTCCATTGCTAATCTCCTCCCTACAGAAACGGAGAGCGTCACTAAAGTGTTGCCAGCAGATCCTCTTTGGATGTGCCTGAGTTGTTTCGAGCTCAATTGCGGGGAAGCTATTAAGGGTCACGCCTTGACACATCATGCCAAAAAGGATCGTCACCCTCTGGTCATCAACATGAAGACCTTGGACTTCTGGTGCGTATCGCTTCTAAACATCGGTTCTGATGGTGTCACGGATGCAAGTAGTTCGGGCGAAATTAATTTGAATTGTCTTTGATTTTAAAGGTGCTACGAGTGCAACAGGGAAGTTGATCCTTCCAGCAAAAAAAATCCAGTCATCCTTGAGTTTCTAGCTAAAATCAAAACGTTCCTTCAGATCAAGCAATCCAAGATTGGATGTATGTAGTGACTCTCAACCAACCACGACCGTTGTTGCTGCAAGGACGACAAAAAAAACGTTAATACGTGAGTATTTAAATGGCTTTCTGCCTTGTTGAATTTAGCTTGGAGCAAGACCAAAGAACCACGCGCTATATCTGTCACCGCCACCGCTACATCTACTGCTACATCAACCACTCCTAAGGCCAAAGTGTTTACCCCTGGATTGCGGAACCTTGGAAACACCTGCTTCTTCAATTCTGTAGTCCAGGTATTTTGCGTTTGCTCATAATATAGATTTGTGATGGTGTTCTCACAATTAGCCACAGTAACAATGAATTGACCAACCCCTCTCCTTGGCTATCAGATCTTAACAGAGACCAAGTCACTAAGGAGCATTTTGTCAGAGGACGAAAAAAAGAGGTCCGCCTTTCCAGAATCTCTCGCTGCCAGTACGGATGTAGGAATTGGACCTCTGACAACGAATTTCAAGGAATTTCTGCATGTAATGCGGAAGCAAAAAGGTGGCGTTGTCACTCCTGAGGACCTTTTTAGGCAGATCGCCAAAAAGTGGAAGATTTTCCGGGGATTCAGACAACAAGACAGTCATGAACTCATGCGGTATTTGTTTGATGGGATCAAACAAGAGGAGATGGATTTGATCAAGAGACAGCTATCTGAAGAAGCAGAACAAAAGAAGATTGCGGAGGAGCAGGAGCCTTCAACGGACGAAATAGTGGATGATAGACAAGTTGAGAGTAGAGAGGTTGTCGAAAAGGCCTTGAAATATGTTCCGTTCATCGACAGTTGTTTCTCTGGTAAGCTGGTCAGTGTCATTGTCTGCGACACGTGCAAGAAGGTAAGCGTTGGTAGAGTCTCTGTTCTGTTAAGGATGTGCAAAGTGAAAATCTCGTCGCACCTTCAGAAATATCTGATACTTTTTTCCCAGTGTTCCTATGCGCCAGAGGAATTCTGCGATTTGTCCTTGCCAGTGAGAGGACCTGCTCAAGAGGGAGTTGCAGCAGGATCGAGCCTGAAGGCACGTCGTTTTGCCCGATCTAAGCGCATCTCTTCATCTTCTGAATCCGAGTCAAGCCCAGTTGCAGTCTCACCGACAAAAGAGAAGGACACAATACCGGAATCTGAAAAGCCATCTGAGGCTCACATGCGTCATATCGAGAAAGTGCTCAGAAATATTGGTCAGTCCAACTCGGAGACTCTCTCGATCACACGGTCACTTATCCAGTTTTCTAGTGTCGACGTCCTTGACGGAGAGAATAAGTTTGCCTGCGAAAACTGCTACAACTTGGTCCACGCAGCCAAGGACAAAGAGAGGCAGCTGACCGAACAGCCTGGAGAAGAAGGGGGCAATGCTGGAGAAGGACAGGAGGATGTGGAGGTGAGAGAAGTGGAAATGACAGAGGCGGAGGAGGAGGAGGATGTGGAAGTGATAGAGGCAGAAGAGGCAGAAGAGGCAGAAGAGGAGGAAGAGGAAGAAGAGGAGGAAGAGGAGGAAGAGGAGGAAGATTCTGAAAACAAGGAGGTCATGGGGGATTCATCAGAAACCACCCAGATGGACAACGCCGGGAAGCAAGAAAAGAAGGATCAGTCTTCGGATTCAGGAACAGGCTCACTGTCAGAAAGTGAGGATGAAGATGAAGAACTGACGGATCGCTTTGGCAACACCGTTCCGAAGAGGGTTTCTCAGGCTGAAGCAAAAAAGCCAGCAAAGGAAGAGGAGCCAGCAAAAGAAGAGGAGCCAGCAAAAGAAGAGGAACCAAAGCATATTTTCCGCAAAGGGTTCAAGCGATATCTGGTATCACAATTGCCCCCAACACTGGTCCTCCATTTGAAACGGTTTGAGCAATCTGGACGGCTTGGCCAGATGCGCAAAATTGAAGACCATGTCGAGATTCCTACAGAGCTAGACATGGGGCCTTATTTTGTGCCCAAGAGCGAGATTGAGGATGAGGATGAGGATGAGACCCCAGAACAGGAGCGGCAGCACTGCCAGGAAGATGATTTGTCTAAGAAGTACAGGCTTTATGGTGCTGTTGTGCATATGGGCACGCTAAGTGGGGGTCACTATATCAACTATGTGCTATCTTCCAAGGTCTCGTCGGAGATACTGAAGGCAGTAGGGGAAGAAAAAGAAAGACCGAGCAGCAAGAAGACAAGCGTGAATAGAGACAAAGTCCCAGACGTCCCATTGGCGGTCCCGCAGGCTCAAGAGAGGGGGGACAAGAAGAAGAACTTTGGCAAGAAGAGCACCCCATCTGTGGGATCTGTCAATGGCGTTGGCGAAGAGAGCAGCGAGAGTTTAACGCCGCAAGAGCAGCACGGGGGCGAAGTGAAGGAGGAGGAGGAGGAGGAGGAGGAGACAGATTCCAGGCAGTGGATTTCATGCAGTGATTCCAACGTTAGACTGTCGAACTTAGAAGAGGTCCTGGCCAGTCGCGCATACCTGTTGTTTTACGAGCGTTGCAGCTGATAGACCCTGGTTGCCACCAATATTGTGTAGACAATAAAAGACCAACAAGATCAATGAGTCTTTCCTACGCGCATGACTTATTGAAACTAAAACATCATTGTCGACCCAGGACGTTGCTGCACCAACGGGATGGAAGAACACAGATATTGATGAAATGCAGAGTTTCCAATAAATAGGCACAAGCGGCTTTATTAGTATGTTCACTGTTCTCGTCCAAGAAAAAAAAGGAAAAACAAATTGTCGACCCAAACAACAGACCTTTCGGCCGACAGGCAGGAATGGGAGGATCAGCCTCCAATTGAGCACAGGTAAGCATAAATGATCCTTGCGTGGTATTTTACGTAACAATGAACCAAGCAGGGGAACTGATACATCGCCGTCTTTGTTTGAATGTAGGTCAGAGCGGATCTGCGCGCTATCCTGTACGAAAGAGACCAAGCGATGGCTATTGACCATATTACAAGGTTCCGAAGCAAGTGGCATGCCCAGACAAAACTCATTAACAAGAATTATTTTGGAGATGCCTGGCAGCGGTCGATGTTCAACCAGAAGTCGACGTCCAGCCAGCAGTCGACGTCCAGCCAGCGGTCCAAACAGAGCGCGAGGATGCAGAGCAGGTCGTGATTGGCAAGCAGAAGTACTGATGTTGTGCTCCCACTAAGATGTAAACTACGCCAGAATCGATACCAACAATTATATCGAGTCGTGGCACAACACCCTCAAGCTTTTTCAAGGACAAACGCCTCAAGGACAAACGCCAACGACGTGCTTACACGGTGATATATATTCTTGCGATGATGGCCATACCACACTTACAGGCCGCAGTTTCGTCGAAGCTGGCCGGATGACTCCTGCTTAGAAAAAGGAGACCAAGCGTGCTCGTGGAAGTGCGGCAGCCATGATCACCAAGTTAGACAGTATAGTACGTTTCATATGGATCCTACACACAATATAAATCTCACTGGCAATTGCTTTTTCTTCGGGTCCTGGCGTCTGGTGATAAAATTGCTGATATCTTTCCAACGGGAAGGGTCCTGTCGAAAGTTCGCAGGTAGGTGGTCCATACTGTGACAAGAGAGAATGGCTGCAATGTATGCAATGAAGAGAAGAATCTATTCATCACTTCATTACTGCTAAGATTATATCGCCTTAGTTTGAAGGTAATACATCTCGTCAATAGCGGCCTGGCCTCTTTTGGTCCGGCAGGTGCATCAGACTAACTTCGTTCCCTGCCGACCGAGAGGTGACTGCGACGATGGTGGTCTTCAGCTTGGCTACATGACAAAGGCTACATCGGGTGTCATTGTACACTTACCATTGATATTACGCTTCAGGAGCTTGGCAGAATGTCATGCTGGTGCTACAGTAATGGCTAACTCTCTCTCTCTTCTACACTTCATTCTCTTGCTATTGCTCTCGCCTCTCTTCGCCACCAATTTTTATATGAGCTGGGCTTGCGCTAAGGAGGATAAGAAGGAACATGTCTCGTTCCCCAACTTTGAAAGAAGTTCGACATCACTGACAAAGAAAGTGCACACGAAGCATAATTATCGCTTATCAGATCCCACCATATCCGCGAAAAGCGACGAAAGAGACTTCATGAGAGATACAGGGAGCTTCGCGAACGAAATGAGGACCTCCTTTGAGAACGGCGTGCGGTTCAGAAGATATCAGTCTGACTTGATGGCGATTGAAAGCAAGTGATAATTACGAGCCTTCAAAACCAGCTAATTTTTTTTTAGTTTGGCTGTTGAGAACTCATATGCCATTGAAATAGGTTTATCGGGAGTCGTGTTCGCGCTGAAGTGCAACGGGAGGTATTTGTATCCAGCCTTGCTACCAAGCACACGTTACATCTCCCAGATTCACCTGAGTCCTGGAGACTATTTCTTCGCTGAGTGTCTTGTTGGCCTATTGTAACAGTAACCGAGGGAATCAATAGGCATCTGAGGAAGAAGAGTGAGGATGAAGAGAAGAATCAAAGAAGAGAAGAGGAAAGGAAAGGCGATCAAGCCGGCAAGGGCGGTTAACAGAGGCGCGGTGGATATGCAAAGTGACAGTAGACAATAATGTATGTATCTCACGCAGCGAATAGAAGAGGATTACGAGGAGCAGGCAAAGACTGATATTCCATACACCCCAGAAGTAGTGCCGTGACCTCTGGCTTTTTTTTTAGCCCGAGCAACAGCAGAAGCCATGCCGAGTAGCTTGTGGCAGTGGGTTTGTCCAAGAGTTGGGCAAATAAAGAATACTTGCTACTCGTGCCTGCAAAAATGAAAAACTGAAAACCCGTTACAAAAAAATAAATGATCTCATTGTCGCGTTTCTCAATCCCGGACCTTTGACTCCTCTCCCTCCTGCTACTGCCCTATCGCACCAGGACGGAATCTCTTTCCCATCATGAGCTCGAGCAGAAGGAGGCAGTCGATGCGATCAAATATTGCTCCGCTGTTGCCCACCGCCAATGTCTTGTCCGGAGCAGAGATGCTGGTCCTTCAGCAGAACATCAAACAGTACATCATTACCAGACAGGTACCCCGTCGCCGCTTGCCTATTCTTTGGGGAGAATGTGAACTACAAGTGCTAGCACTAACTCGCCTCGCTCTTTGTCATCTAGACACGACCATTGACATCTCATGAGCTCGAGGAATTTGGAAAAATCAAAGATCTGCTGCTGCCAAACCTCCTCCGTTACTCGCAGGCAGCAGGACCTTCGCTTACGAAGGCGGCCACTGCTTTCCGCGGCAGTAACAACAGTGGCAGCAGCGGCAATTCGAAGTCAGGAAAGGTAGCTCCATTGCAATCCAATGGAAGGGCAGCACCTTCACAAATTACCCCCAAACTACAGTCCACTACGCTACTGGTGCGACCACTGGATGAAGCCGATAGCCATAAACTACCGATCTCAAATAAGAGCAAGATAAAGACCACCTCAAAGCTCAAGCGAGTAACCGTTAAACAGGAGCCACTAGACCTCTCGAATGGCCCCAACATGGCACAATCAAGCTCGCAAGCAGGTGTCAATAGTGCTCGTACATTGGTGGCAAATGCAGTCAAGAAAGGCATCAACAAACGATCCAAGATCGAAGTTTATCAGGACCCGGAGGATGTGCAGCAGAAGAGACCTCGACTCAAAAAACACAGGGCTAATGCAGATGACCCGGGCAAGGAAAACCTGGATCCCCTGGACAACATCTCGTCCAAGACGGCGAAGAAAGTACTCCAGGACAGCACTAACACTGTCAACAACACCGCTAAGACTGCAGAGTTGAAGGACAAGGAGGCTGTTCGGGACTCTGACTCGAGGAAGACAAGCGCAAGATCGATGGCCCTTGTTGAATCTAAAATAACCCCTAGCGCTCAACAGCGACAACAAACAAATTCATACCCCATCACATCATCATCCACCACTGCAGTTGCCGAGAACACGACAAGGCGCACCAAGCAGATACCAGTCGTCAGGAATCCCAGTCAGTCGCGAATAGCGGTGGTTTCCCGCGGCACCGAATTACCATCTGAGGATGAAGATGTACTCACTCAACGCCAAGGACAGATTACAAGAGATCCTGTTCTATCGGAGACGGATCGAGCCACCAAAAATTCGTCGGAACGTGTTGTAAAGATTGAACCCGAAGACGATTTTGGGAAAGAAAACATTGCAACGCAGTGTAAGACAAAACTGGAGCCAGAAAGCGCCACCAATGCACTGTTGCGGGATGCCAATGTCATCGAGATCCTTGCCAGTGTCGACGATGACGAATCGACTGATAGCTTTGCGACGTACATCAAGGCAGAGCGCAGCACACAGTCGGTATCGGTAGCTCCTAGTCGCGTAGTTGATGCGTATGACGATGTCCAAGAGAACCAGAGCTCGCAGGGCTCAAAAGACTTGTATAGTCCCCGCGGATCCCTTGAGGAAACTTTCCCCATGCCAGATTTCTTATTCCATGAACTGCCAGATGATGCACAGGACGAATTAACATTTCCTATGCCGGATTTCCTGTCTCCCCGCGACTTGCCTGAGGACTCTCACAGGAAAGCAGATGGATTGGAGCCCGCTCTGGACGAAGACTCTGCTGGCGAGTTTCAGACCGAAATTGACGCGGAGGACGGTGTTCTCGAGAGTACCAACTTTGTAGATGGAGTGTGGTGTATCGACGAGTTCAAGAACAGAGTGAATTCGACTGTCTGTAGTCATCAGGAACGGTGGATTGCAGTAGAGACAACCTCACATGTGCAACTTTGGCAGCTGAGCGACCCAGATGATCTGTGCGAGAGCAAATGGTGTCGACGTATTCAACTGGACAAGATCTCTAAACATCCGATACAGGTATAATTCATTTGCGAACTCCCCACTATTTAGTCAATACTCGCCCCAGGGGTTTAATCACACCTTGTGAAATATTCATATCGTAGGTCATGTTTGCTCCGAATGATTCATTTGCTGTTGTGCTGAGTCCTATGGAGTCCACGCTTATCAAGATTTCACTGGAAGACGCGGAATGCTCTATGACCAGCTCCCAAAAGATAACTTGGAGCGTGGCGACACCTCTTACCAATTGTGGAGGCCTTATTGTCAAGCGAAAAACTATCGCAGGAACTACACAGGCAGAGCCAGATAATACTAGCTTCCAGCTAGTGTTTGGCACGGACGAGCCAGGATCTATTTGCTTGATACCCATTCCTGATATCGATCGCAGGGTCTCCGAGACGAACGTGCTGACTGAAAAACTGCACTACCCCAGGACGAACGAAATCGTGAGCTCAGTTGCAAGAGTATCCAATACGCCGTCTCTAATTCTCGCCTCATTTGGGCCTGCTCTGGTTATGTGGTAAGCAACCATGCAGGGGATTTGACAGGTTGTCAAGATGAAGATCAACAAAGGCTGACGTGACTTGGCTATTCATTAGGGATTTGGACCGTCAATCAAAATATGCGTGTGAGGCCAACATTACACCTTTACTTTCGTCACTGCCTGCTCCCCTACCGGCAGGCTTTCCAGTGACTCCAATCGTCATGTCGGCAACCGTTCCTACCCAATTTTTTAAGGAGTACCAGGACGAACTTGAAGGCGATGTTCTCTCGCCTTCTGAGTGGCCCATTCTAGCGGTCATTAGGATGTGTGACCAAAGGTTAAACAGTCCTGTGGCTAGTGAGAGCGAACAGTGCGCGCTGTATGTGATGAAAGGAAATACCATTGAACTTGTTCACAAATATCAGGGCTCTGAGTAAGTGTATCCCAGTCCTGAAGCCAGGAATAACGAATGGTATCACGAAATGTTGCTAACGCTATTGGAAACTTCAATTTCGTGGGCCTACCCAGATCAATCTCGTTTGCTTCTTCATCATCACGCTATGTCGCCTGTCAGACAAATTCTCTTGGAGGAGGGGATCTTTACTTATGGGATATCTTGAGGCCAGAGGCAGTGACGCAACTTTCACTATTGGGTACACCTTCTCGCCAAGGCATTGCTTCGTTGGAGCGTCTGAAGCGACAACAGCGAGATGTTGGAAAGCATGGGCAGTCACCCGCAGGTGCTGAAACTCGGCAGGAAAATGAGGAAAAAGATCTACTGGATGGACCCGAGAGCGTCGATTTGGACATATTCTCAGCCGGATCCACGTTATCCAGCCCGCCAGAAGATCTGTCGTCACCCTGTGTGGAGGATAAGGTTGCTACCGATGAAAAGTGGGAACCCGCGGAACTCAGCCGCTATCATGAATCGGCGCAGTCACTGGAAAGCCTTCGCCAACAGGCGGCAAGAAGTTCTGGGGGACAGTTGTGTCAGCCCAAGGACTGGATTAATCTGTCGTCTGTCTCGTGGATGGAGCGCAATCAAATCCAGTTCTCAGCGCTGGTTGCGCAGCGCTGGATTGTAGTTGCGCAGCAGGACATGTCGAGGGAGAACGTTTCGGTCGTGCACATCATGGCCTTGAAGTCTATCCTTCCCGCTGCATCTGTTTGATAATGTTCGTCTTGTGGATCGTTAAATAAATGTGCGTGGACAAAAGTAATGTATTTGAAAAAAATTGAATAACTAGATCTTTTACAGGGCCTGCTGCTGCTGGTCCATCTCCCATTCAGCAACGACTTCGGACTGATCCACCATCCCGTTCTGGTGCTTTCTGTCCTTTTGATGTTTGCAGTGCACGCAAGAGATCTTCCTCTTGTTATCGCTACTGTCATCTTCGATTTCCAAGAGATACGGGATTGTGATTTTCTCCATGAAATCCTCCAGAGAAAATTGCATCTACCATGGTAAAAGGAGCGTAGCATTAGTCGGTGGAATTATCCTCAAGAAGCAGTGTATATGAACATAGTCCTTACATGTTCGCCTTCCATAATATCAAAGACGAGCTTCCCGGCTTCGTCCATAGTCCTGAGGCCAAGCCAGTCTTCCTTGTACTGGTCTTGTTCTTCCAGATCGACGATATCTCCGGTTTCGTCTGAGAATCCAAACCACTGTTTGTTTGTTCCAATGAATAACGAAAATATCAGTTTGAGAACACACAGCCAAAGTACTTATTAAAAAAGACAGGTGTGGAATTACAGCAGTCTCCTTGGGCCTGACGGTGATGTCCTCTGTGAACATGAACATAACCAAATTGTTGATGCTGGTCAGTCGCTTCTTGTACATGGCATTCTTGACCTCCCGCTCATTATTGATATCCGGCAAGAAGATATTTCGCTCCAGATATGTCTGCAGGTTGTTCGGATCCTACATTGAATCAATTGAAAACCAGTCGTTTAGCCCCATGTGTTTTTTTTTTTCTTTTTTCCTTTTTCTTTATTCGTTTTACCTTGTAATATTGCGCTTGGACGACATGATCCCGCACATATCCACTGTATACGCCACTTTTTGCAATCGAGCGCATCAATCGGCATGACGGATCCGACTGAACACATCCCGGGATATCGGACACGCCACTGTGTTGCGAACCCACAGTGACGAGGTTGTGGACTGGGGGGTCGTTGCATCGCTGGACATAAGCGCGTAGGAACTGGCCGCCCTGGGAAAACCCGACGGCATTGAAGCCATCTTCAAGCTCTGGGATGGACTTGAGTTGTTGGCAGACCGATTCGATCTATGTAATGTTGTTGAAGCAGGACCAATTTGAAATGCCGTTCAGGACGGTTCGAAAAGAAGGGGTGTAGGGTAGTGATATTCTTACCTGCTTGTTGACATTGCCAAAGAATCCGGCTCGCTGGTCTTCTGCCTCAGACTCTGCAAGCTAAACATGTACAATACTGAGTGAGTTCGACAGCATTGCATCATATATGCCGTCCGTCTGCATTAACAAGAAGGCCCAATAAGTCCATCCACTTACAAAGATGCTGTGGATGAATATCTCTGGGGCTACTTCCTTGACAGAGTCGAAGAGCTCTAGCATGCCCTTTGAATGAGCAGAATCGCCCATGCCATGGTAAAAGACCACTGGTTTCAGTGGGGCCATTGCATCAGTGGTGACAGCCACAGCAATAGGTAGATAGCATAGTGTCGCCACTGAGAGCGAGAGCGAGATAACGAGGGAGCGCATATTCCGGAATGATGGAAGAGAAGGACAAGGAATGAGGGAACGTTTGAAATGAGAAACACCTTTGTTGCGGCGCTTGGGCCGTCTTTACAAAAAAAACCATCTAAACAACTATATACAAAAAACGAATAGCACTTTGCCGATAGGGTTGGGTAACCATGTCCTGTCTCAATTACTGAACCTTGGAAAAGAAAGGTGTCATGAACTCAAAGAACGCAAACTGGCTGGGTTCCGTGCCGTACTTGTAAACAAAGCGTGACGCCAAGTATGACCCAAAGATGGCCCTGACATAGTTCTCAGGTACGCGCTTCATCAACGACTCCAGGCCAACTTGCTTCAGCAGCATGTTAGGGAACGCCTCCTCCAGCACAACCTTGCGCAACGGCACATTATCCCACAACGAAGTGTGCTGCAAGTTCTCGTTCAGCTTCACAATCGCCAACGACAGGTCGTCCGACAGAATTGAGCGCGGCGTCTTTGTGCGTTGGTGTTCGCGCCAGAGGGCCTCAAATTCAAGCTGTGCATTGCGCTCAATGATCATCTGCACCTCCTTCACATAGTCCTGGTAAAAGGCCGGGATATGGTCCTCAGTCACCTGCATGTGTTGCGCGAACTCCTCATCTGTGAACGCCAGCGCGGCCAAGACTTCTAACGACGACGATGTCACGCCTCCCTTGTTGGCCGAAGCATCTTTGAACACGATCGCACCAGCACGCTCCAAGCGGAGACGTGCCTCCTGAGTGAAGAACAAATTGGCACCTTCAACAATATACTTGAAGCGAGGGTGGTTCTCATGATCCAACAGACGGCCCACGTTCTGAAGATCCACCGACTCGGGACGACCGCCACACGGGACAAAGACTTGGCAATGAACCATTGGGTTCAAGTGGAAGTTGTTGCGGAAGGATAGGCCATCATCAATGACCTCGCCTGAGGGCAGTTTGATGTTCATCTCATCGACCAATACACGGAATCCCTTAGGCGAGAGCTTCGAAACATCGAAATTCGAGATCATAAGACGATTTTCAGCCAGGCGAGTCAATTCTGTTCGGTTAATGCCCTCTGGGTCATATAGAACTCCTGATCCATCGACAATTCCGCATGTCTTGTCCTTTGAGATCTTAATCTCGTTCGAGCCCAGATCGCCATCGGGTCCTCCAGTCTGCAGCTTGGAGCAGTTCTCCTCCTTAAGTCCGAGTTTACGGTAGATACCCAGGACATACTGGTGGACAGAGCGAGTTGTCATGCCGTAGGTGTCATGAGGAATGCCGCCCAGAGATTGCGACTTGCCTGTCGTGAAAGCCTTCCAGAAAGTAGCGCCGCGTTCGCGGGCATGGGCCGACGCCCAGTCCATGTAGTCAGCAGTTCCTTCATCGGGGCCAAAGAAGAGAATCTCAGGCTTCTTGTGAAGGTCCACGATACGCTCCTTGATTCCGGGGGTCTGTCCAAGAATCAAAAGATCCAAGACGGCATCGACATACTTTTCGAATGCGACCAGGGCCTTGTCTTGCTGGTTGACATCCAACAAAATAGTGCCTTTGGAGCCACCTTCAGGAATATCCTTATTCTTTCGCTGTTGTGTAGCAGCCAAGGCATAGTTCTCGTCAAAGAGCGAGCGCAGGTTGATCGAGTATGCTTCCCTGTTGCGAGAGCGAATGATACGGATACCGCCACGGGCGACATCGCGGAAACGCAAATGGAATCCACGGAACTCGGAACCGATGACTAGGAACATGCCAAAGAGCTTGGTTGGGTACTCGATCTCAGGCAAGAAAGAAGGGTCCATGCGAAAAGACAGGGCCACCTTGGTGGGCTGATAAAAGTTGGTCTTGAGGACATGCTTGTTGAAGATAAAAAAAGACTCAAAGACCATAAGCTCATGCGAATTGGAGGTCGTGCGTCTAATTTTTTCGTAAAGTTCCTCCTCGGTCAAGATGGTGTCAGTGCGCAGACGCTGGTACGAGAGAGTGGGCGTGAGTGAATTGACCGCAGGGTTGATATAGTGGATCATCGCAAAGTTGATGTAGAGCAACTTGACAAGCTCGGGATAGGTCTTGATGATCTCAAGGATATAGTCGCGGGTGAATGTATCAGTACGAAGACGCTTCTTCATCTTTGTCAGCACATCCTGGTGGTTCGAATTGTGGGGGTCGAGAATGTTCACTAGGGATGTGTATTCGCTTCCGAGACGGTTCAAGAAGTGCTGAGCAAAGATCCAGCCAATGTAGCCATAGATCGACTCTTGGACGGAGAGCTTGTTGGTCTGGAAGAAGCTCTGCAGAGGCGTGGTGGGCAAGCAGTAGATGAGCGAAGCTTCCTTGATGATTTGGTGGATCGAGTGCTCGATTGGGGGTGCCGTTGACTTTGGGACCTGGTTCAGGTACAGGGTGACAATCGTGATGCCGTTCGAGAACTGCTCGACGTACTTGCGGGTCGAGTAGAGGTCGTAGTAATGGTACAGATCTGAGATGGCAGAGAAGAAGGACTGGGTCGTCTGCTGCTTGTAAGCAATGACAAGACGACGCTCACGCGAGCCCTCGACCTCGAACATCTCGATGACGGGTCCAGTTCTGCTGAGGGCAAGTTTCATGACGTTCGAGTAGATCTCGAGAGTGTTCTCAGTGGCCTTCTCGAGGAAGATCTTGTCTGCAGTCTCGCGGATGTCGGTCTCCTGCTCCTTGGTCGGGGCCGGGTTCACGAAAGAACACTCGCGCACAAAGTAGGTGCGGAGCTGGGTGGAGGATGAAGACGAGACGGTACCCTTGGAGCGGTAGGACTCCAGGCGGTAGGCGCGCTCCGTGTTGCTGACATCGAGGTACTTGGAATCAATCCTAGGTTATTATCGAGTGGCAAGCATTCGGTTAGGGCGAATTGGACAGACTTTGCTACGAGTCCCTCCCGCAAATACTGGCTCCCTCTCCCAGGCATCTCCCTCTTCCTCTGTCTTCCCAAACGCACGCCTGTTCTGCCTGTTCCTCTGTTTTCAGTTTTGGCAGCTGATTCCCGTAGACTCTGTATAATTTGTTTGCCCCCCACCCATTGATGAATTATTTCTAAAAATAAAAATTGACATTTGTTGTTCTGCCACCAATCTTTGCTGCATGTCTAATACCGCACACCCTTGGACAACGTGTAACAAAGGAAAAATACATTGATAAGAAAAGACCGTGAAGAAGAAGAATAGAATCCGTTTCTAACCAAGTCCATATCAATGGTTTATCAGAAACCACAACCACAGTCTTCAACCAAAGACACGAGTTTGCGCATTTATCCGCAAGGGACGAGATAGATAGAAAACGACCACCCCTCCCCCCTTTGTCAATTTCAAAGTATAAAATTCTGGCCCGGGCAACCCACCCCTAACCCAAAACGCAAGCTACTCTGCTACCACGGCACAGAATTGGCCCAGGACCTCTAACCGAATGGCGTCTATGACTCACTTCTGGATCGCTGCTAACGCTTACCTCTTTTCGTGCTGGGGTCCATAGAGCTGCGACACACCGGGGCGGGAGGTGTGGATGTACACAGCACCTTCATCGGTTTCGCGCTCCAGGTTGATGTCGAGACCATTATCGTTTTTGGTGTATGCAAAGATCTTGGCTCCATAGAGGGCCATGATATGGTTGGCAATCGAATCGATGGACTCGGAGGCAAAGTACATGTCGTCAATCCCCAGGTTTCTAGGATATTGTTGGGAGCCAGAGGGAGGGGAAAAGTTAGTGCACCGTGCTGCTGTCGTACAAGCCCAGTGTAGACTATTTTTTTTAAATTGCCTTAGACTTATTTTCCTCAATTCATCGCCGCCATCTGTGGCAAGAAACAACCCATCTCATCTCGTTCTTCACGTTCACACGTTCAAATTATCAGGTAATCGGGTAGATGTGATGCAAGCTTACCCATAGAACCACGAGACCTCGTTCTGGGCAAGGGCCGCAGGGATGAAAGCCTTCTCGCTCAGGTACTCGGTGACCTTGATCATCTGCTCCTCCTTGCCTGGGAAGGCATTTTCGATGTATCCAGAGGTGTTCTTGACCATGTGAGGCAGGGTGCCTTGGCCAGCAACGCTGGGATGCAGCAGATCAGCCATGATATTTTCTTTGTAATATGAAATATAAGAGAGAGTAGATGGGAGCGGGAGTAGAGCGGAGGGAAAGAGGGAAAGAGCGAGAAACAGAAAAAGAGAGAGAGGCGGGTTGGGAGTAGGGAGAGGATGTGCGGTTGAAGAGAAGAGAAACGAAAGGGAGAAACAAAACCAAAGCAGAGCATGTAGGCTGTTTTATTGTACAGATGGGCCCAGGCCAAATTGAAACATTCCCACGACCTTTCTTTTTTCTTTTTTTT